>ML803634.1:219926-237756 GCA_009831015.1 Picea engelmannii
TCATCTTTTTAGATTATATTCAAATTCCATTATAAAAGCACCTTGAATAATCCATCCAAGTTAACATATTGTTGTTTTTCCATGTTTTTAGTTTCACTAACACCTCATGAGAGACCATCATTAGCTTACACTCACCCTATATCGTTTTAGTCCTTATTGAAGGCTTGAGAGTATAGAAAATTTGTTTAGGCTCACTACATTTTTGTTTTTGCATTGATAAAAAATTTGATGATGTTTTCCAAAATTGGAATATAAAAATATATAATTTGAAACAATAAGAAAAACAATGAATAATAGTTTGATTAGATAGACATGAATTGAATAAACTTAAATAAATCAAAACAATTAAGGACAATAACATTAACTAATCAAATATATCAATTATAATCTTAAAAGTAAAAAACAATACTTTACATTTAAACAAGAAAGAGTGAAAGGCCATTAGCGAATTACTTTAGACACCATATAGTTAACGAATATATTAATAATATTAGTTAACAATTTTTTGATAAATTGTTTTTTTAACATAAACTTTCATTTATAAATGGTGTGCATGCATGCTAGATAGTTACAACCAGATTCTTGTCTCAGACAGTATTTCAGGAACTGAGAATTCATCGATAAAATCCTTAAGGCTTCATTACAAAATATGATTTCCCTTCTAACTTTTGATACAATCAGTCTCCTAAAATCTATATTTCCAAAAAATCCTATGCCTATAGATAGAGAAAATGTAACACACTTGAACCCTATGTACCCTTTATAGGGATGGGTCATCATAATTTCATTTTCCCCTAACCATATCAAATCCTAATTCTAATATCTCCGTCATATTCTGCTTGCCCCGAGATTTATGATGGTTACTACCAGGATCTAAGACGACATTTCTTTTACAAGTTATGGCCTCTGAAATTTCTTTGGGCACTATTAGTTGAGGCCACGTGGCATCCACATGGGTCCATCACGTTCGTACCATACAAGGTTTTTGAAGCCCCTGGGATTGTCAACGCTCCTACATCCATGGTGGAAATACATTCACCATTAAATCCAATGATAAAGCCTCGTCCTTGTACAGGAATAAATGAATTCGTTGTTCGAGGATTTTGAAGAATACACCCCAACATCCCAGACCTCATGGAGTTTCAAACTCCCAAACTCCCAAAGTTCCCACTCTTACATGTGATAGCATATACGTGCCAAGGGGATGACACATGGTGAGGCGAAGATGAAAAATGGCCTCATTGGTAGGTGACACATGCCATATCCTAATGAGCACATAGTGTCTATAAAATGTACAAATCTGAGTGACATGTGACACATCGACAAAGATTCCACGTTACCCTAGGTGACATCAGTGCACCCTGTCACTTCGAGAATGAAAGCCTCTAGAAGTATTCTAGCCTTTCCAACTTTGCGAGATCACCCAAAGCTCCAAAGCCTGAACTTCCCACCAACGTCCTCCCAGTATCCCTTCTCTTCTATAGTCTCACCGTGCCATTTTCGTTTTACTCCCAGAGTGGGTCAGCGTGAGAATGACCATGACGACGATCCAACGTAAGCTAGTTGGAATAAGGAAAGGGTGACATGTGTCCCAATCAACTGGTGACACCTATCGAAGTCTAATTGACCCATAATATTTGTGAAGGTTCTAAATTGGGCTAACACGTGACTCACCCACTTGGGGTACACATCACCTTAGGTGATGTCATCATGCTAAGTTAGTCCGGCTTTCAAAGCTCCGACGATAATCCTAGTTCATCACCATCTCAAATATTCTGGAGTGGGACTTATCCAAAGTACTTAGTGCTACTCATTCCCTAGGATCGATCTAACAACTGAGAGGGATCCCAAAGGATCTGAAGATCATCGGTCCACAATACTTCACAACTCCAGCATTCGGGGGTGTTAGCGGTTGTGAAGTTTTAACATACTAGAGCTCCAAATCCAATAAGAGCTAGCTCATTTCGTACTAGTACAGGGTTCTGATACCCTCGTCATATGGACCCTCTAATGAATCTCAGGATGTAAGCTCTACTCTTATCCAAGATTTGGTTAAGGATATGGGAATGCGCCTATGGTCTCTTAGGCTACTGGTTTCAAGGCGGAACCCTCCAAATTCATATAACTTTATGTTCTAACAAAGGGTAGGGTATCTTTGAACCATCCCAAAGGCCCAACTTATTACCTTACACTCATTCACATGTAATGGCTTATACAAGAATTATTATCCATTCTCATTATTAATTAAATGTTAAACTTTAGTCACATACACAAACATTCAATCATGCATTTAAATTCAATTGCAGAGTGTTCAAGAAATACTTGTCTATTACATGTTGCATTGAGCTAACTAATTATGCATGTTTTCCTTTCCACCCAACCATAGGCTCAGAGGAATTCACTCTTATCACTCTGTACACCCCTACTCCAATCCATGATATCACTAGGGAATCTATTCCATTTCTCGGAGACCTTCTCTCTCTCACATCATCCTTGCGAGGTTTATCATATGATTCCTCAACATCAATCTCATGTCCTTCCTCTTTTCTTTTTCATATCCTATTCATGTGTTACCCTCTGAGCATGCTCTCTTGTGTAGTGTCTCTCCTTATTTCTGTAGAGCCTCACACATGCACCTCTTCCCTGAACTCTGTGTGTGTGTGTATATTTTTCTACCTACCTTTTTCTATGATGGTTCTTGACCCATCCTGTTCCTTCCATCAGAAGGAAACTCAAGTCATCCTGGGTCTATAGGACTTTGTCATATTTCGGGTTGATTATATCTTGTCTCCTCAGCTAGACGATGCTTCCATTCATGGGGGTGGTTGATTATTCAACCACCATTCCTTCCTTCATTAATTCATTCCTCTTCTTGGGATCCAGAGGGGGTTTATTATTCCCAACAAGGGGAAATTTGGGGTCATTTGACATAATGAACCCTCTCTTACAGTTTTCCGATTCTTTCCACTAGTGATATCATCGTCAATACTTAAAGGCTTCACCCCCATAGTTAGTTATTGGAAATTCAAACAACAATATATTTACATTGTTTGCATGCCATAGCATGGTGATCCTGATTAATGATTAATTACAAGTTGGGGGAAACATGGGTGTTACATAAAACTTATGACTGGAACCTATGATCTTCATTTGGGGATGGAAAGTTTAGGTCCAAATTCCTGTGATCTTGTCTCCTGTCCTCCTGTGCCTAGGTCGATGCTGAATCTATGATTGTTTTCCTTGGAGCAAGCTACCTGCATCCCAATTTTAGTTTATCTAAACTTTCATCCCATGACTCCTGCCCATAATGATGTTCCATCTTACCAGCTTTTATAGACATGTGATTCAGATTAGGGAATGCACATGTAGCTCCTCATTCCATTGATATCCAATACACCCCCACTTTTGTTGTTGCATCCTTAGCTAATGGGTGAGCCTCTTTATTTATTTCTCATTCCATGTGCATGAATTTGATTTTTTCAAATTGTTTTATTTCCCCCAAAAAAAATTGGTATAGCGAGTGGAGATTCCTCTTCTTTGGGATTTTCCTCCTTCTGATAGTATGAATATTGGTCAATGAGTCACATAATACAATGAGGTGTCTGATGTTGTTCTTAATTTCCAATCAGAGGCCCATACAAAGGGCATAGGCCTCACCCTAGTTGCTAGTTACCTTATCCAAACCACATGGATATGTGATCTGAACAATTCCTCCAGGGCCATGTAGAACCCCTCCCGCACCATCCTCCCCTGGATTTCCCTTCGATGCACCATCAAAACTCACTAGGATATGCAGTAACTAGGCCTCGCATTGATTGAAATCTGATTCTGAGAGTCGTAATTTCCAGTTTGGAGGAGACTTTTGTCTAAGGGAGGTGTATATTGGCAGATATTCCATGTGTCTTATCGTTTCTGTGTACTAGTATTTTTCCAACTTATCCAAGTTTGTGTCCCTAAGAGCCTTGTTTTGTCTACTCTCATGAACTTCTCATAACATGATTTTTTCCTTTAAGGATATGTCTCGAGGGGTGGCTATTTTATCTTCAAATATTCCCCAATTCTTGGCTAGCCAAACATGCCAACACACAAAATTTGGGAGAGCACTCCATATTTTCTTGAATTGCACTTTGTCTTTCAGGGATCTGGAGTAAGATAAGGTCCATTTATCAAAAAAATGTTTCACTTTACTGGGCCTTCTTGTGAAAGAAACAATTTACTGATAAATTAATCTTGAATTGTTAGAAAATTATTTTAGCCACTTAACTTTGTTAAATGGTATAATTAATGGCATTAACTAACAACTACCCAATAACTTGATAGTGAATTATTAACTTTTTTAATTAACAATTTTTATGTAACTTAAGGACTAATCATTACTTTACAAATTTAACTATACTAATGAATAAGTTATGCATTTCTATGATTACAACTACCATCTCTCAACATACTATTGAGTCCATATAGAACATACTCTTCTCCCTTCTTTTAATAAAACTTTATCCAAAATTTATATCTAATATTATTAAGAAAAATATATAAATTAGAAGGATTAACAAAAACAATAATTAATGACTTGATTAAATTAGTATCTTTTAAAAAAATTTGAATGATTAAACAAAATGAAAGTGATTATAGAAAAAAGGACCAAAACATTATGTTTTAGACATAAAGTGATTAGATGGTTTATCTTCTCCATGATACTAACAACTATATTTATCTATGAATTCACACCTAATTGGTCCATGGTATCTATTTAAAGAATACAGAGGGTCATTTAATTGTGAAATTTTTTTACCACTTTGGTTGGGGCTATGTAATATTTCTGTTTTGATAGTTTGTACTACAACCGTTTAACAAACTTTAACTAAACAAATTGAATTTTTCCAGTTTTTAACTTTAAAAAATATATTTAAACATTGAAAAATATTATTTATTAAATAATATTCTTAATATTTATATTTATATTTATCCATAATTTTAGAACTAACCCTTATTATTCCAAAATTATAATTTCTCAAATATAGGAATATTGATATTTATATTTATATTTTTCAGAAAAGACTCGCGAATTTTCATCATTAAATTTCTCTTAGTAGAATGTGAAATTCAATTAGGGTTGAAGAATCTCAATGCGTGAGAACTATTTCGGTCATTTGAGGGTTTAAGAGATTGAGCACATAGAAATGATTCTACGAGCTTAAAGTAGGTGTACTGTTAATCTCACTAGTATGGAGGCTAGCAAGGGGTCTTGTGATTATTCACAGGACTCAGAGGAATTAGGCTCCGCTACTCATTACAAACTTAAAAACTTGGAAAGAAATGGAAGGAAACTCATAACAACGACTCTGCACCCGTAACAAATGGTAACTAGACTAAGCAGCTACCAGTTTCTACTCATTCACAATAGAAATCCCTCGCCCACAAGTTGAAAGCCTCAAAAAGATATCTGAAATATCTTTTCTCTAAGGCCTCCAACACGAGAGTGCCCAATCATCATCATTCTCATATCAATCTTATCATCTAAAGGAAGAGCTATGAGGGCGACAATGTAGCAATGGCCACTAGAAGTAGACACATAGAAAATTCAGATGTGACTCATCATAAGTCCTTCTCTAAAAGCTTCTTCTTTATTAAGGGAGCAACACAATATTTGGATGTTTATCATAGTTTTTCAATTATTAGGAAACTTACTTCATCAAAAAAAAAATAGTTGTAATTGATAGAATTAACAAACTAGGGAGAGACAAAATGAGTTTAAGACTACATATCAGAGAAATCAGTTAAGTTTATATAATAACATTATCACACTATTTGGGCATTTATCATAGTTTTTCAATTATTAGGAAACTCACTTCATAAAAAAAAATATCAGTTGTAATTTATAGAATTTTGACTTAGCATTTAGGAAGTTAGTAGTATCATCCTAAAGCTAGTAGATTAGTGGAATATTTAAAGAAAACTTTAGTCAACTACATCACTGATCACGTTTGACCTCTTGGCATGATGATGATAAGAACCATAGACATTTTGATAAAACACATAAGTAGTTGTTGTGAGGTGACGTTATTATTGGAAAGTGAAGCTAAAACTTATTAGTGTTCCATGCATATCATATTTGTATAATTATTGAGGAGAAAGAAAGGATCCACTCACCATTACAAATATATTTGAGCAAGTACTTGCATTAAGAGGATATTTTAGATACTTGAATACGATGACAAAGAAGTTCTATGGTGCTAAACATTAGTAGAATGTTAAAGTTCATCCTCTATTTTTGACTAGTACTTTACATGTGATTAATCACCTAAAGTGTAATCATTGGGATGTTTTGACTAGGTACTAATGACTACACTATTAGATTATACATGGAAAGTGTTATCAAAAATTTCTACCAAACCACCTCAATGATCATATAGAATAATAATAGGTTCCTAGGAGAGGACATGAGTTTATTGTTGATTGATTTGGTGTTACTGCTAAGATATTGTAGTAAATTATACAAAATAATCCATAGAGTGTTCTAAAAGATCTCATATTCCTATTTTTAAGTTACCAAGTTTTCCTATGAACATGTACTAAATCATGGTATTAAGTGCTATATCCTAAATGCATAAATGCATACAATATAATACATCTTGACTAACATATATCATTCACTTTAATTATGTATGACTATGTTATATATAGGCCATCCACTTCCTCTATGTATCAACATTAGGATTGATTTCCATAATATCCTTGATGCCCACATATTTGATTATGTTGTAGTGCATTTTATCAATCTAATCTTGAAGGTCACATAAATATGAATTATGGTAGAAGTTACACTCAAGACAATATTAGTAGAACCAAGAAATTAAATGAAGTGTGGTGAGATAAACCAAGACCAAGACCAAATTTGTGCCTTATTCATGAGGGTGTACCCATAACTTTAGTTCAAAGATAAGTGCATGGAAAAATAGAAATAAATCAGTAGGGGTGCATTAAAGGTCAAAGGCGGTGTTAATTTCATGAAAATAGATAGGGAAGCGTCAAGGGAGTCATGTAATGTGAAACAAGTAATAAAATCATATTAGAAATACGCAATTTCATTTTTTTTGAGAACTTGGTTGGTGGTGTTGAAAAATATCAGCGTTTGTATTAATGGCTCTTGATGTGAATATGCTTCTTTGTATAACCAAATCAAGAAAAAGTGTCATGTTTTCAGACTAATGCAATAAAACAAATTTAGTCATCTCTAAATGCATGGAAAACATAACAAAAATAACAAGCAAATGATTTACCTTGAAACACAACATGAGATCGAATAGGTCATTTTATCCCACTTATAGACTTAACTATGGCCATTCGAGTAGACCATATGGATCATCTATATTACTAAAGGTCTCCATAAATTTCTTGTGGTCAAAATGAGGTAGGAAGTATGTTACCTTTGACAATCTCTTTTTAGACCTTATTTGTAGTTGGATATTTGTAACAATCACTAAGTTCATAAAATGATATATAGATGCACCTATTTTGTAATACTTGAATATAACCACCAAGATTTCTTGAGTTTTGATTTAGTGTAATGTGTTTTCTCTCCTTCAAGTGATCATCAAATATTTAAAATCAATTTTGTACATAATGTACATCATGGTATTTAGCTGCTTATGTAGGAGTAAACTACTTAAATATTATTATTTTTTCTTCACTTTAATTTGGCCCATGTCTATATGTAATATGAACAATTATGCTAACCTAGTACAAATAATAATATTGGTTGTAGATCTCATTTTTTGGTTGGACGATATAGTTTTCATAAAAATTGACAATTAAGAGTATAGTATTGAGGGGAAACGTATCCCTACATATTCTAAATTTCTCATCTTTCCATCATGCCACATGGACATTCTAAACATACTATTGGGTTTTCACAAAAAAATAATTGATGAAATCACATACTCATACCCAGTGACAAACAATTGAGGGAATACATATAATGTTATATTTTAAAACTATATGTCAAATTTTTCAGTGCAATTTGAAAGAATATGTTCCCTTTAAGTACACAACACTTACCTGGGATGTCACAAATGTTATATTTTTTATTTCTTTCCCATCATCTAGTTCATAAGTAACATATTTGAACTCTACATGTCAACCATCATGATCCCAAATTTTCACTCCTCAAATTCATGAATACAATGGTTCAATAATACCACTTCACCACACGTAGGGGCATTTCCTATCTACACAATATCATATTATTTTCATCCATTGGGCCTTGCACATGTGGTTCTTTGAATAAAGTGTCTTTGTGAAATTGGTGGTACTATGGAAAATAATTCATGCACATGGATAATATAAAAAAAATGAAGAATGACTATATTTGTGTCATAATAAAAACCAGATTCTATGTGGTATTTGCAACAACAATTTTTATGGTCTTTGACTATTCTAACATACTAAGGTTTTCATTTCACTAAATATATTTTCCCCAGGATCAAGTCATACTCAATCTTGAATCTCTTATGATGTTTTGTTTATGTTGTGTCAAGAAAGAGTTAGTGTGAGGTTCATAATCCCTAAACTTGTTCAAAAAATTAGGGTATTTCCATAAAGGATGAACACCTTAAGAAACCAGACACAAAAACAAATAAAATATTAGCACTCTATTTCTTTTACATTGTTGAAAACCTCAACGAAGGAAAGAGTACATGGCCCCAACCAACTTGGCCATTTGAGGAAATATCTTAATGAAAAATAAAATTTGTAGATAACAATTTATCATAGTTTATATTCAACAAATGAACCTCGATGCTCTTTAAATAGAGACCATGGACCAATCATGTGATAGGTGATGGATCAATTTAGAAATTAGTATATAGGATAATATGAACCATTGGATCACTTTATGTTTAGAGAATATTGTGACCATCATATTACATAACTACAAATTCATACTAATGCTTACTAAAGTAACACACGTTTACATAGAGATAAATTAGACCAAATTGATATTAACTAAATCTTAAGTGTCTAAATATCCCAACATCCCCCTTAATAACAAATTGACATAAGATTGAAGGATTTACAAAGGTGACACAATAGGATAATGAAGGATGCATTAGATCATATTTCCCCTTAATAACAACATTTTGACCTATCGTAGATGAAGTGTAATATACCTCAAAAACTGTCTGCAAAAAATAAATTTGTTTGTATAAATATCCTTGAATAGTTCGAGATTCAAGAAAGTAAGCTTTCTGTTATAAATCTTCAGTCTGAAAGTTTGCAAGAGTCCTTATTGTCGTCGACTGTCATTACCATTCAACTTAAAGTTTTTTGATCGACGATAAGTGTTTACTCCCCATTTCAAAGTTTATTTCAATTCTTGTAATTATAATTACTTTCCTATCTATTTGTACCTATAGCCATTACCATAGTATTAACAACAGAAATGAATTTGGGACTTTATAGCCAAATCCTTACACGTTAGACCCTACAAATAACCCATTACCATATGTTTACAATACAAATGACTTTGGGGGTTGATGGCCTAGGCCTCATGTGTTAGTCCATACACATAATCACACGATGAAAACGACCAAACAAAATTAGGTAAAAGTAGAGTATTAGTCTATACTCCTCTGTGAAAATTTAAAATATAAATAGAACCCTATAGTTTTTTTTTAAAATATCCAGATAGAAGATAGTGCTTAGGTAAGGCCTTCCGTTTAAACTCAGAGTACATATATTTCATAATCCTTCGATCATATTCAAATTCACCTGCATCGTTGGATTACAAGTACTGGGTCTCGCGCTTATTCCATATGCCCACTAGATGTGACCATGGGCCTAATCAATATTTCTTTCACATTTCAGCATTTTGGCAAGTCACAATCCCCGAAATGGAGCTAGATCAATGGTTCACAAAACTTCATAATCTGATCCCTTCTTTTCTTAATCAAACGGCTAATGGGATTTCAACGTTTTTCCCTTCAAGTCATCATGACTCCAACATTACAAAATTCATCATCATAAAATATCTGAAGTGATCAGATGGTTCACTTAACCCACTGAGATGGACAATTGACGGGATTTTGGAGTTTTTCCTTTCGGGTTTTCGAGACTCACAATAGTCCCTTTCGAAATTTCAAAGTTCGATACTTCATGATGGTGGAGTTTCTGCTTGCTAAGTAAAACCTCCAAATAGAAAGTGCTGATGTGACATAAACTTGCTGATGTCACACGTGGATTGACACGTGTCGAATAGCTGCCACGTGTCACTCTGATTCGTGACTTACATGTGCATGAAATGTTGAATCATCTTAACACTTATCATTTCCTGATTGTTCCACATGTCCTTAGCTGACGTGGTTGGTTTATGTGTCTGTTTCGGGATTTCGAGGTTCACTACTTGAAAGGTTAAAGTTCCTTTGATCTTTGATTTCCCGGTCTACGAAACTCCAAAATGGAGTCTTTGACATGCTCTTATCTTTCGCATTTCACGATTTCATCATTCTTGTCATGAGTGTCCTTGACACCTCCAACTCCCAGTGTCCA
Source organism: Picea engelmannii (assembly GCA_009831015.1). Lineage (NCBI taxonomy): Eukaryota > Viridiplantae > Streptophyta > Pinopsida > Pinales > Pinaceae > Picea > Picea engelmannii. The sequence continues at coordinate 230,475 of ML803634.1, forward strand.
AAACTCAGAAATGGCGATTAAGTCGTGGTTTCACATTTCGCGATTTTATCATTCTTGTCGTGAGTGTCCTTAACACCTCCAACTCCCGGTATCCGAAACTCTGAAATGGTGATTAAGTCATGTTTTCACATTTCTCAATTTTATCATTATTGTCGTGAGTGTCCTTAACACCTCCAACTCCCAGTATCCAAAACTCCGAAATGGTGATTAAGTCGTGGTTTCACATTTCACAATTTTATCATTCTTGTCGTGAGTGTCCTTGACACCTCCAACTCCCGATATCCGAAACTCTGAAATGGTGATTAAGTCGTGGTTTCGCATTTTGTGATTTTATCATTCTTGTCATGAGTGTCCTTGACACCTTCAAATCCCAGTATCTGAAACTCCGAAATGGAAATTAAGTTGTGGTTTTGGTACCGTTGATTAAGGGTAACCCATTTTGTGATGGCAAGGTCTCGGGAATATTTTTTGAATGTACCTCAAGGTCGTATTTCCATTTTTGGAATAGCACCAGTACTTGCATATATTTTTAATCCATGTTTTGATTGTTTTTAAATTGGTTCAACATATGTAATAAACTTTATTTAATGACTCACGATTCTGGTCCAAAGTACTTGGAAGGATAGGTTGAACCATAATGAGAAATTGAGCACCGAATTTACTATTTAGATATGAAAAATATTGAAGTTTGAATTATTGGGATACAATTATTCCGGTACAAAAATGTTCTCAAAATTCAAGTAATATAGTTATCGGTACTCTTCTATTTCGTTATGTCCGATTTAAATAGAAAGATATGAGTCAGGGTTGTCGTTTTTTTTATTTTTTTTTCTAGAAATTTCAGCTCGTATCATATATAAAACAAATACAAAAGAATATAATAGGGGTTTCCAACATCTCTAGTTCTGAATGAGATAATTGGCCTCCTAAAACCAACATATCATTTGTGTTTGTAGTTATATGTGATAGGATTATATTTTGGGGAAAATTTTGGTATTTCCTATTGGATTAATTCCATACTATGAGGTAGATACTTGCCCGAGTAGATTTTTGATTCTGAATTTTTTAGTCACATCAATACAAATATTCCATTTATCTAGATTTAGTTCCCAATCCATCATTAATTCTATACCAGGAACTTCGATGTACTTGTAATTTACCCTACAACTACCTCTGTAAAGCAAAGATCAAGATTACTGAAAAAGGATTTCTTCCATAATTTAGCCATGCAATGACTTTTCGATTGTTGTAATAAATAAAAGACAATTTCTAACAATTATTCAGAATTTAGTGTAGTCGAAAGGAGTCACTCGAAGGTTAACTTACAGGTTATTTTTTTAACATTTAGGCACCATACACATGAAAAGGTTCCTTTCTGGATATTATATCAAATTCGATATTAATAGATATACTTCATCAGGGATCTAATCATTTACCAGTGAATTGGAAAATACTTCAACTCAGAATTAGAAAATGCATTACAACAAACATATATATATAATTGTTTAAATACAGAAACAAAAGAATTAACATATCTAAACCAGCTTGCAAGAATACAAATGGAGTAGCCACATTCCTCCCAACCGTAGAACAGGGAAGCCAAAACACTTGCCTGATTCACCCCCTAGCTTGACCATGAATCCATGAGGGAAAACTTGGAATCTCCTCCTCAAAAGTTGTCTTTCCATTTCAGCAGACTCCTCTTTCCTTACACTCAATTAGTAGTGTTCATAACAACAAGAGAACTCGTAATATTTTTTGCAACATACTTCGCAGCGTCCTGCCTCCTCCCATATGCTATTTAACATTTGCCCAGGTCTTTTCCCTCCCTTGGGAATTTTTGTAGCTTTCTAAATCCCTGATTTTTAGGGGCTTCCAATGGCCAAATCACTGATTTGCCACTTGTAATAATCATCTGAGAGGTAGTTCCAACATGTTCCCCACTCATGGAGTCATGGTCATCTAAATTTAACATGGTCATCTAAATTTAACATGGTCATCTAAATTTGTCCTCCTGCAATCAATATAAAATGTTATGTTTCCATACAAGTGTCATAGTCAAATAGTTAGTTGGGTAAAATCAGGTCTCTTCCCAACAGTCAAAATAATTAATTACAATTACCAAATTCGAAATTTGGAATCGCCATATATGGAAAAAAATTCCAAATTCAAATTTACTAAAAACGGAATAGATTTCCAACAATTTTAAATTTCAAAAGTATTTTATTTTTGGGGATGTCACATCCTTTCCCCCTTCAGTAAACACTGTCCTTAGTGTTCGTTGCTTTCTTGGAACAGGTTTGGATGAGATTTCTGCAAATCTCCTTCCAACTCCCAAGTGGCCTCTTCAGGACTAAAGTGCTTCAATTGCACCTTTACCTGAGTGATGGCTCTGTTCCGAAGTGCTATTTCTCTCCGGTCTAGAATGCGCAGGGGTTCCACCTGGAACTCTCCTTTAGGTTCCACCTGCACCAAGTTCCAATCAATCCTATGAGCAGGGTCATGAATATACTTTTTCAGCAATGAAATATGAAATACATTATGAATTCTTAGATTAGTTGGAAGTGCAAATTGATATGTTATGGGTCCAATTCGAGCTAGTATCTCGAAGGGTCCACAAAACTTGGGTGTTAGCTTGGCACAATTCCCTAACTTCAATGAGCTCTTTCGGGCTTTGACCTTCAAATAAACATGGTCTCCTACTTGAAATTCCAAGTGTCTTCTTTTCTGATTTGCATAGCTCTTTTGTTTGTCGTGTGCTTCTTTCAAGATCTGTTGTACCTTTCTTACCATGTTCTCCATTTCTTGGAGCATCTCTAGTCCAATCATGAGTCTGTCAGTCAGGTTATCCCAGCTAATTGGAGTCATACAATTTCTTCCATAAAGTATTTCAAAAGGGCTCAACTAAGCCGAAATTTGGTACCCATTGTTATATGCAAATTCTACCAAGTGCAGGTAGTATTCCCACTTGTTTGGTTTTGTTCTTACGTACATGCGAAGAATATCCTCTATGATTTGGTTTGTCTTTTTCGTCTGTCCATCCATTTGTGGATGATAGATTGTATTGAAATTCAAGTTAGTGTTTAGCCCTCCAAACAATTCCTTCCAAAAAGCAGATGTAAATTTTACGTCTCTATCTGAAATCACCATTTTAGGAATACGATGCAATCTAAAAATTTATTTCATGAATATTTCAGCAATGTTTATAGATTTAAAAGTAGACTTTACAAGAATAAAGTGTGCAGAATTACTGAGTTTATCGATTACAACCATGATATAATCATTATGTTTTCGAGTTTTAGGCAAACCTGTTATAAAGTTCAGTGATGTAGTCTCCCATTTCCATTCTGGTACTGGTAATGGTTGTAATAGGCCGGCTGGATGTTAGTTCTCTCCCTTAACCTACTGACAATATTGGCACCTGGCCAAGTATTTTGCTATTTCTCCCTTCATACTAGGCCGGAAAAATAGTTTTCTAAGTGTTGTTATTGTTTTTTGGTTACCTGGATGGACAAAATTCTTATGCACTTCGTCCAAAATTGTTGATTTCAATTCTGCTGAATCTGGTATGTAAAGTCTGTTTTTAAGTCATAATAGTGCTTTCTTGTTGATTCTTAGATCTAGTTTGTCAGAGTTGGTGGTACTGTTTTGTAATTTTGTCATTATCTTAGCGTAATTTCTGTCGTTAATACCTATCATCCTTATTCTTTGTTCCAGATCACTTTCTGCCCTGCTGATGTTTATCTCAAATAACCCATGGACTCTTCTGCTTAAAGCGTCTGCTACTTTATTTTCCTTACCCTTGATATGTCTGACCTCGAAGTTGAATTCTCTCAAGAAGGGTAGTCACTTTGCTTGTCTTGCATTAAGATCTAGTTGGTTAAACAGATATTTCACCCTGCTATTATCTGTCAATAGTAGGAATTTTCTACCCATTATATACTGTCGCCACATTTTTAAGGGATGTATTACTGTTGCCAATTCTAAGTCATGAGTGACATAATTTCACTTGTGTTCTTTTAATTTTTAGGACTCATAACAAATCACGTGCCCTTCTTGAGTTAGGAAACCACCTAGTCCCTCTTTACTTGCATCAACACAAACTGTGAAGTCTTTATCTGGGTCTGCTACCTTCAAAATTGGTGCCGATGTCAATAATTCTTTCAACTTGTTAAAGTTGTCTTGACACTTTTGCGACTAGTTAAACTTGGTTCCTTTCTTTTGTAGTGACGTGATAGGATATACTATCTTGGAAAACCCTTCTATAAATCCGCGATAATATCTAATGATTCCCATGAATGACCAGATATCTGCCACATCCTTAGGTACTAGCCATTCCATAATGGATTTTATCTTTTCCGGGTCTACGACAATACCTTCTGAGGAAATGACATGTCCTAAATCTTGTATTTATTTTTTATAAAAGTCACATTTGTTGAATTTTGCATGTAGTTTGTGTTTCCTTAATGTTTTCAAAACTATTCTTAAGTGTTCATCATGTTCCCCCTGCATTATAGAATAGACCATAATATCGTCGATAAATACTACTATGAACTTGTCTAAGTATTGACTGAAAATGTTGTTCATCAAGCACATAAATGTGGATGGTGAATTAGTGAGTCCGAAAGGTATGACTACAAACTCGTAGTGTCCATATCTTGTTCGAAAAGATGTTTTGTTTATGTCCTTGTCCTTTATCCTAACTTGATGATAACCAGATCGTAAATCCAATTTTGAAAAGATCTTGGCCCCACCAACTTGATCGAACAGATAATTTATCCTTGTTAAGGGGTATTTGTTCTTAATGGTCATTTTTTTTGGTTGTCTATAATTGATACATAGTCTTAGAGTACCGACTTTCTTTTTCACAAAGAGGACTAGTTCCCCCCATGGTGAAACACTCGGTCTGATATACTCTTTGTCCAACAATTCCTGTAATTGGACTTTTAATTTTGTCAGCTCTGGTAGACTCATTTGGTAAGGTGCTTTTGAGATAGGGACTGAATCAGATAGTAGGTCTATGGAAAGGTCTATTTCCCTTCTAGGAGGTAATTCTGGTATCTCATCCACAAACATGTCTCTGAATTCACGTAGGACAACAAAGTTTTCTAACTTTGGCTTATCTTCTTTTTCTAATAGATTTGTCACTTGGATGGCATAAAATTGACATCCCTTTCTAATAGATTTCTTGAGATACATCGCTGAAACTTGTCTGACTAATATAGGTTTTGGTATGCCTTGGGATGTTCTAATAGTGCCAAAATCATCTTTATAGCTAAGTATCTTTGTATAACAGTCTAGTACTGCTTTATGTTGTTCCAACCAATCCATCCCGATAATCATATCATAAGATCCTAGTGGTAAGATGTTCAGATTGATCTTTATCTTTTGACCACCTAAGTTGAACTCAAAATCAAAAATAAAGTCAACTACTTTCCTTTTAGTACTTGTTGCTAGTTGTACCAACCATGATTTTGCGTGCTTTAGTTTCTTAAGTTTATTCGACTCTACTATATTAGGAGTAATATAACTTAATGTAGCTCCAGGGTCAATTAAAACATAAATTCAAGTGTCATTGATTTTACCTTCGATTTCTACCACCGAGGACTAGTGGTCAGCTTGTCAACCATCTATGGTTGCATTTATCTGATGTAGGCTTTTGCCCACGTCTCCCACTATCGAGGCTTCCTGCAGATTATGAACAACAGTTATGTTTGCTGAAGTTAAACATGGACAGTTCCTCCTTAGATGAGACTCTCCACACTCCCAAGACTTAAATGGCTCGCGGGAGTTGTCCCCAAACTTCTTCGTTCCCAGGTTTACCGGTTTATCACTACCTTGCGTATTCGGATGATTGGAGTGAAAATCCTTCCTTGGGAAACTTTTTGCTGCATTCCGATAAGGAGCTAGCTGGTATCCCTTCTTCCGTTGGTTCATTCGATCTTTCTTTGTATCCTTCCAGGTCTTGGGAAACTCTACCCACTGTGTATACTGGTCATAGCACATTCATGCTTTCATGAATACCTCACTCAAGGATTTGGGGTTGTCAAACTCAATTTTGTCCCGGTAGGCCTATGATAAACAACTTAAGAATCACTGGATTTTTACCTTATCTTCCCGGATGTACGGTACAAACCTTAGTAGTTCCAAAAATTTATTTATAAGGTCCTCCATCGTCATCTGTCTGAGTCGTAACTTGTAAAATTATTTCGTCTTCCTTTCATAATAGCTTTCAGAAAGGTATTGTTTCTTGAAATACTTCTTAAATTCAAACCATTCCAACTGTTTCTCCTTTAGGCCCTTGGCCAATTTTAGGTCCTGCCACCAAATGTTGGCCTTCCCCTTCAGATTGTAGATGGCCATTCTGACCTTCATGTTGCTGGAATAGTTGTAGATCTGGAAGTATCTTTTGATGTCCAACAACCATACCTCAACTTCTTTTCCTGTCCTAGATTCTCCATCAAAGGTAGCTGGTTTAATCCTTTTAAATTCTCCTTCAAGGTGGTCTACTTGTTTTCTTTTTTTGTTTGGTATATTTTTGTCTTCAGCTGAAGGTATCCCTTTAGATGAACTGTCTCCTTTTCTTGTTTCCGGTCCAAAATTCTTGGAGGACCTTTTGCTAACTTCTTCTTCATGGTTATCGTCTTTTGAGATTTTCTTGGTTACTATACTGCACAACATGACTTCATTTACCTCTTGTTGTTCCTACTGTGCTTTCTTCAATTTTTCATTGTCGGCCTTGAAAACCTGTAGTTCAACAATAAGATTCCTCATTGTTTCCAAAACCTCTGTGGGTGAGCTTCCATCACTGTTATGTCTTGGATCTCCAAGAGGTCCTTGTTGTGGATTTCCTTCCATCCTGATTTCTGCACCCTCCTGAGATGCCATAATTTACAAAAACAGAAAGGGATTTCTGTTTGTAACCATAAGATTTATTAGTTTTACATAAATCAGAATAAATACTAAGAAAATGATGTGGCCCTGTTCAGGCCCAGTGTTGTAGCTTTAGCTCTGATACCATATGTAATATACCTCAAAAACTATCTGAAAAAAAAAATGTTTGTATAAATATACTTGAATAGTTCAAGATTCAAGCAAGTAAGCTTTCTGTTATAAGGCTTGAGTATGAAAGTTTGCAAGAGTCCTTACTGTCGTCTACTGTCATTACCATTCAACTTAAATTTTTCTGATTGACGATGTGTTTACTCCTCATTTCAAAGTTTATGTCAATTCCTGTAATTATAATTACTTTCCTATCTGTTTGTACCTATAACCATTACAA
>ML803634.1:243203-275664 GCA_009831015.1 Picea engelmannii
TCATTTGCATGCTGAAATTGTCTGCATTAGTTATCATTGCATTCTGGGATTTATCTGAAATGGAAATCGCCTTGTATTCTGGAATTGGTCTGTGTATGCTATCATTGTATTCCGAAAACGTGTCTTATTTGGTTATCCTTGCATTCTGGAAATTTAGATGAGATGGATATGGTTGGTATTCTGGAAATGGACGGAATTTTTTCATCATGGTAGTCGGCATTCTGTCTGAATTTGTTACCATTGGTATTCGGGCAAATCGAATGCTATTGTTCTGCTTATAGATCAGGGAGGTTTTAAAATCGTTTGGGCATTTTGTTTGTTGGGCGATTTGGTAATTTAATCAATAGTAAACCCAAGCGAACTGCTCTTCTCCTTGTCGGGCGATTTGGTAATTTAGTCAACAGTAAATCAAAGCAAACTTCTCTTCTCCTTGTCGGGCGATTTGGTAATTTAGTCAACAGTAAATCAAAGAAAACAACTCTTTTCCTTGTTGGGTGATTTGGTAATTTAATCAACAGTAAACCCAAGAGAACTGCTCTTCTCCTTGTCAGGTGATTTGGTAATTTAATCAACAGTAAATCAAAGCGAACTGCTCTTTTCTTGGTTGGACGAATTGATAACTGAATCAACTGTGAATCAAAGTGAAATGCTCTTTTCCTAGTTGGGCGATTGAGTATTTGAATCTACCATAAATCAAATGAATTGCTCCCTGCCTTTTTGGGAGATTTGTAAATTGAATCTACATTTAATCGAAGAAATTTCCCTTTTTAGTGTTGGGAGAAATGGTAATATCTTGAATCCTCTGCTACATTGGGATCTCCCCTCCGCGAACTGACCCTCTCTGCCACGATTTGATGTTTTAGAACTTAATTAATCCCATGTTTTCCTCAACACCTCTGCCCCACGTTTTAATTCACGTCCCTGTCACTGATGACTGCGCCCTCCCTCTGCGACTGTGTTACCCTCCGTAGCTGTGGAACCCCCTGAGCGCATGGGCATATCCCCATTCGGGTGCCTGAACCATAGTGGAAATGGCAGTCAGTAGCGACGATTCATTAATGCTAGCTGGGAATCTCGTATTCACTAATGTCTGTCAACGCCTTTGCTGGTTTGAACTTTAACCTCATAGGCCCTTATGACCCATGCGTCCTGCTCACCTGTACCGAGGCTGCGAGAAGAATCATCCGGAGAAACCCCTCCGAACTGTAGCACCATTAAAATATCAATTATTATTACTGTAGTTATTTTTTCCTCACTGTCGATTTTTCATGAAATTGCTCCTTTTATTAAATTCTGGATCATAACGGATTTATAGATCTATTACTTATTGATTGTTATATAGGGTTTACATTTTTCTATATGCAATTAAAATCACATGGTTTTTAGCTTAGATGACGCAAGGGGTGTGCGTTTCCTTATTTGATATTAACCAAGGTTTTCTAACGATACATATATCTATATATATATATTGTTACATTAGAATTTTAGTTTAAAGATTTGTTCTCTTTTATATAATGGAACAATCATGTGAGGAATTGACAGGGTAATCTAATGCAATATATTGGACAACCAATGTCTTAGTCCTTAGAGTAATGACCATGCTGCTTAGTTGGTTTAATTGCAAGGTCTTTTTATTATAAGGTAATGATGCTAGCTTTTATGAAGGTCATGGTAGTTTATTATGGATACTAACATGTGAGATGAAATATGGATATTGGTACCATGCTCTTTTTAAATATTATTATATTTACACATGGTCATTTTAAAAATCGTTGTTGTTATATAATTACGTTTCAATTATGGTGTCATATTGTTATTTTAAAATCTGATGTTATTTGTATATGTGAGGTTATTTTATATATTGACATGATGTTGGTATTTTTAGAGATGATGTTATTTTTAAACATGATGATTTGTCATTGATAAACATGATGTTATTCATAATTATGGTGTCATTTATAAACATGAGTTATTTTTATAAGTATTTATACACATGAGGTCATTCATATATTGAGGTTATTCATAAATAGGAGGCTAAATATGAGGTTACTTATTGCATTAACAATGAAAATTTATGATCCTAAATGACATCGAATTGTGAGCTCCTCAGGTTTAATTGAATGTTTTTATCTTGGAAGGTCATTATAATTTTGGTGGAGGTAGCATATAAGAGGTATTGTAGTTGTAAAATCATGGTCTGGATATGCAATATAAATAAAAGATGGTTAATATTTCATGAAAGTGCTTTTGGAAATTTTATTGTTCTTAATAACACATATGGTGCAATAACCTGGACTCACAGCCAATAAATTACTTGAGTGTAGTAAATGAGGGAAGTTGTTGAATTTAATTTAATGTTGAACTTGGGTGTTCGTTGTCGGAGCCCTTCTTGTCGTGTGCCTTCTGTAAAGGACGTAGTCGTCCTTCTTGTTTATGTTGTACTTGATAGTATTCAGTTGGTTGCTTGGTCAGTGGTGTCGGGCGGGGTATAGACACCTCCATGTAGCCCTGGTATATATGTTTGTGTGTGTGATTTTTCGGTGCAAAGAATCCTGAGCCGTATGAGTAGTCTCGGGCTGTTTAAAGGCACAATTTCCACTACTGCGACTCCCTAAAAGATTTATTAGTTTTTGCCTGAGCAGTCGGCCACGAGCCTGTCTAATCTTCTTTCGAGAAGACATAAGACTAAAAGCCCTGTTTTTCTATACAGAAATAGTAAACTCTATTGTTGGATTGTTTCATCTGTGACTATACTGTGCTTAACACCTAGTGTCGTTTTCTGCTTACAGCTGCTAGTTGTACGCCTTATGTCTAGGGGAATTTATTTCTTGATGTCACTGTGATTTGTCGGGGTCGTCTTGTTGTGTTCATCTTGCTTGCGTGTTGTTCTAGGTCGGGTTACTAGTTTCTGCCTAAGAAGTCGGCCAGGAGCCTGTCTAATCTTCTTTCGAGAAGACATAAGACTAAACGCCCTGCTTTCCTGTGCAGAAATAGTAACCCTAACACCATGGATTCTTCCGTCTGTGTTCTTACTGTGCACCCCGAGTATGTCTTAATGTTTGTGCCATGCGCCTTATGCCTATGGTCGTATATTGTTGCAGTTACTCATTGTGTGTCTTCAGTCTTCTTGTGCTAAACGTCGTGGTTGCGTCTTGTGGGTTGTCGAGTGGCGACGTAGAGTCAAGTGTGTTTGTTACTTCTTCACGCGCGCACACACTTAAACAAAAACAAAAAAATTGCACCTGTTCTCAGAGTTGTTGTCGTAACGAGGAGGTCGTTACATATGGTATCAGAGCGAGTTTGACCCGCATCATGCGATTCGCTACAGCTTCCGTTGACATGATTATATTTGATTATACTATTGCTGATCGAGTTGATTGTGTGTGTGTAGGTAATCATGGTTAGAGGACGTCGCGGAGGCAGACAACGGGGTGCTAGGGGAGGAGGCGTGATGCCTCTAGCAACATCCACGCCTAAGGGGTCTAACCCCCAGTGAGGCGAGAAGGTTCTTGGACAGGAGCAGATCGCGGTGGCCGATGTCATCGGGATGATGAGATATTTTCAACGCATGTCCGAGGCGTTGATCAGTCGATTGGACAGAGACGAGGCCAGGGCGCTGACACCTACTAAGGTTCCACCGTGTGCACCGGCCGTTACAGGTAGCATTCACCGTGAACTCGAGAAGGTGAAATTTCTCGAGTTCTTTGGTGCCCCGGACGACGCAGCCGCCAAGGCATGGTCAGAGAATATGGCGATGTGCTTCGCACTTCGCGATTATACCTCCAACATAAAGGTCTGCATGGCGGTATTTCAATTAAAGGGGAGTGCTCTTCTACGGTGGAAGACACTCCTGCCGCAGCTAAACATGGTCGTTGAATACGTGTCATGGGAACTGTTCGAGGAATAGTTTTGAGAGAGGTATCTTTCAGAGGAATTCATTGAGCGTCAACTCAATGAGTTCAACGCATTACGACAGGGAGGTCGTACGGTGCCCGAGTACGAGGCACAATTTATGGAGCTGCTCTGGTATACTCTGCACCTGAACACTGAGAAGCTCAAGGTCAACCGGTTCGTGTTTGTCCTTAACGGAAGCCTGCGTGAAAAGGTTAGGATCTTGACACCTCAAACCTTGCATGACGTTGTCCAAAAGGCCCTCATAGCATAGGAGGATATTATCAGTGGGGGTCAGACCAGGACTCCATCGAGACCAGCAGGGCAGGTTTCATCTGGTACACCGCAGCAGCAGACACCAGGAAGACATACGTCGGGATATCGTGGCTTCCAGAGGGGATCCACTTTTGCTACACCACGACGATCGCCACCTCAGTAGCGGACACCTTATCAAGGACCACAGCAGTAGCAACAACGTCGTCCGTAGCAGCAGCAGTAGCGTCGCCCGCAGCAGCAGCAGTTTAGGCCTGTTCAGCAGAACAGACCAGGTTTCCAGGCCAGTGGGCCGTCATCTTCTACTTCAGGTACCAGGACTACTGGGCCGAAGAAGGGGTGTTGGACGTGTGGGGAGCAACACTACCAGTGTGACTATCCTGTGGAGAGGACCAGAGCGTCCGGATCATCCGGACCCACTACAGTGGGAGATATGGGCAAGGCCCATTGGATTCATGCGACGGTGAAAACCGCCAGGCAGAGCACCAGTCTACTGTGCTCGAGACGACAGGTACTGTCGCTGACCAGACCCTTAGTATTTTGATAGACCCAGGTGCTACTGAGAGTTTCATTTCTGGTGCAGCGCTAAAAATGATTAAGGTAAAGGCAGTCGAATAGGATGAGTTTAGCTTCGTGGAGATGGCTTCGGGAGCTAAACAAAAGGTCAGAGGAAAGGTTATGGGTTGTGCCCTTAACCTGGGAGATTTTGTCACGAGGATCAACTTGTATGCCACGATCTTAGGATCTTGTCGCGTAGTGATTGGTATGGATTGGTTGGAAATGCATGAGGCGATACTCAACTGTAAGACGAAGAGGCTGAGCTTAGTCGATGATGAAGGACATAGATGGGTGATTGTAGGATGGAACCAGGGAGTATCCCTGAGGTTTGCCTCTTCCTTACAGTTACAGAAGAGTATGTGCAAGGGGTGAAAGCTTTATGCGATCCTTGCGCTAAACGAAAAGGGAGTAGCAGAAGGTCTAGAACACCTTCCAGTGGTGAAGGAGTTTGCAGATGTATTTCCAGAGGAGTTGCCTGGGATGCCGCTAGAAAGAGAATTGGATTTTACTATAGACCTGAAACCGGGGACCGAACCGATAGTAAGAACTCCTTATCGGATGTCGACCCCAGAGTTGCAAGAGTTAAAAATCCAACTGAAGGAGTTGTTGGACCTGGGACTGATAGGCCCTAGTGTGTCACCGTGGGGTGCACCAGTTATTTTCATTCGGAAGAAGGATGGATCGTGGAGGGTTTGCATTGACTATCGTCAACTGAACAAGGCTACGATCAAGAATCAATATCCCTTACCAAGAATTGATGATCTGTTCGATCAAATGAAGGGTGCGACGGTGTTCTCCAAGATCGATTTGCGATCAGGGTATCACCAGTTACGTATCAAGGAGGATGACGTCCCTAAGAACTCCTTTAAGACGAGATTTGGACATTACGATTTTACCATTTTATCGTTTGGATTGACAAACGCCCCAGGGGTATTCATGATTTTGATGAATGGGGTGTTCCGCGAGTACTTGGATAAGTTCGTCCAAGTATTCATTGATGATATTTTGATCTACTCTCGGATGACGGAGGAGCATGATGAGCACTTGCGCTTGGTACTACAGTGTTTGCGAGAGCACAAATTGTATGGGAAGTTGTCCAAATTCTCTTTTTATCAATCGAGGATTCACTACTTAGGGCATGTCATCTCCGACGAAGGTATCGCCATGGATCCAGCCAAGGTTGAGGATATTATGAAATGGCCTGCACCAACGAATGTCATAGAAGTGTGTAGTTTTATGGGTTTAGCGGGATACTATCGACGGTTTGTCGAGGGTTTTTCGAAGATAGAAAATCCGATTACGGAATTGCAGAAGAAAAACAAGAAGTTTGTTTGGACTGAGAAATGCGCGGAAGCATTTCAAAGGCTTAAAGAGTTGTTGACAATAGCGCCGATACTAAAAGTCCCTGACATGGACACAGACTTCTTGGTATGCACTGACGCATCCAAGGAAGGGTTAGGCGGAGTCTTGATTCAAGAAGGACGAGTGATTGCTTACGTTTCGAGAAAACTGAGAAGGTATGAGGAGAACTACGCGACACATGATTTGGAGTTATTAGCCATTGTTTATGCCTTGAAGGTTTGGAGACACTACCTTATTGGATGAAAATTTGAATTAAAGACTGATCATTGTGGACTACAACACATTTTCACGCAAAGCGACCTGAACGCGCGACAACGGCGTTGGTTGGAATTTCTTAGCGAGTACGACTTTGAGATTACTTACATAAAGGGAACAGTGAACCAAGTGGCGGATGCTTTGAGTCGGAGGCCACGCATATTTTCGTTGTTACCTCTTCAGACGAATCTACGTGAGAATATTCTCACTTTACAGCGTGATGATGACTGGTACAAAGAAGTCGAGGATTTTATCGAACAAAACACTATGATCGTACCACGATATGAGGGATTTACTTTTGACAGCGATGGGTTATTGAGGTTTAGAGGTCGGATTTACGTACCACCAAATGACGAGTTGAGGATGTTGATCCTGAGCGAGGCTCATAGAGCAGTTTACATGGCTCACCCAGGAGTCACGAACATGAGGGCAGACCTTAAACCCTTATTCTTCTAGAAGGGAATGAAGGACGACATAGTCAACTTTGTGGCTAGATGTCTCAAGTGTTAGCAGGTAAAGGCTGAACATAGACACCCGACAGGATTACTTCAACCACATGCTATTCCGGAATCGAAATGGGAAGTTATTTCGATGGATTTTATTGTTGGATTACCACTGATGGCAAGGAGACATGACTCGATTTTTGTAGTAGTAGACACTCTGACGAAGAGTGCTCACTTTATTCCGGTGCGTACGATGTATCAGGCACCTGACATAGCGAGAGTTTTCATCAATGAGATTGTGAGGCTGCATGGCATGCCTAAGAAGATTATATCCGATCGAGGATCGATGTTTACCGGACGATTTTTGACGAGTTTCCAAGAGGCCTTGGGAACTCAACTTAACTTTAGTACTGCGTATCACCCAGAGATGGATGCACAGACCGAATGAACGAACCAAACCTTGGAAGACATGTTGCGCATGTATGTGATGGACCAACAAAAGCGTTGGGAGGAATTCTTGCCACTAGTAGAGTTCGCTTACAACAATAGTTACCAGAGCACCATTAAGATGGCGCCTTTTGAGTTTCTTTATGGGCGACCGTGTCAGACGCCCTTGAGTTGGGATCGGCTTGAGGATAGGGTCCCGGTGGGACCAGAAGCGATCCAAGAAATGGAAGAGCAAATGAAAACCATAAGACAAAGGATAAAAGAAGCGCAGGATCGACAGAAGAGTTATGCCGATGTGCACCGAGTCGACCGTAGTTGCGAGGTCGACGATCGAGTCTTGTTGCGGGTTAAACCGCATAAGAGTTTGATCAAGTTTGGAAAGGGAGATAAACTCTCTCATAGGTTCATGGGACCTTTCGAGATTGTGGAGAGAAAGGGGCCCATGGCCTATCGACTAGCCTTGCCTGATTCTTTGAGGCGTATGCACGATGTTTTTCATGTATCTGTTTTGAGAAATTATATTAGTGATCCTACACACGTGATTGACATGAATTCCTTGCAGGTATCGGACAAGGGAGCACTCACGGCTGAGCTAGTCTGCATCTTAGATCATTGCGTTCGACAGTTACGACGTCGAACAGTAGATCAGGTCAAGGTCCAGTGGGACAGTTATAGTCCGCACTCTGCGACCTGGTAGGACGCATATGATATGCGCCAACAGTTTCCATTTTTGTTTGATAGATAGACTTATGATACTGTGGTACTTATGATATTGGGGTACTTTTATTTCGGCATTTATACTGAGAAACTTCGGGATGAATTTTAGACCAAGAGGGGGTGTATGTAACATCCCGCTCTGGTGCACTTACAAAACTTATTCTTTGAGGACACTTGCTCGCAAGTGATCTGGGATTTTATGATATTAATACACTTATGCTTGATTATGATGCGTTCTGATAGATGACATGATGTTTTACTACTTGATGTAGACAAGTACTATTGACTCAGTTTCATTGAGTGTGTAGGGTTTCGGACCTTGAGGATGCAGAGGCATCGGTGGAACCCCCTTGGACTCCAGATTGAGTCAGGGAGTGTGCTATTTGGGTTGATTTGTTTACGATGATATTGCTTTGTTTTGATGATATGATATTGATTTTATGATATGTTGTTGACATTCTGACATGATGGTTGATGATGCAGGCTGACGATAGCTTGCCGACCAGACTCACATATGGAGTAAAGGGGCCACACATGAGTTCTAGAGAGGTTGAGGAAGAGGTGTGGACAGCAGCCCTGCCACAGCCTACTAGCACTCTCTCCGTCGCTCAAACTGTAGGTTAACGATTACCTAGTTCGAGAGGATCCATGATGCCGTGAGGGCAGACTACGATAGTCACTCACGATGATTCTAAGGGGCACGCAATAAGGCGGGGGCCTTATTCCTTAGAGCCCTTAGTCTCCCACAAGTTCACCTGGTGGAGTGTTGACTCCAGGGGTTATAGATGTCTACCAATCCATCAAGTTGGCGAGTGGCACCCTTGGAGCATGTGGTGCATCCTGAAGGGCATGTCACACAAAAGAAACACAAGTTGGCAAGTGGCACCCTTGGAGCACGTGGTGCATCCTGAAGGGCACGCCGCGCAACAGAAGAAAACAAGGCGAGTGGCACCCTTGGAGCACGTAGTGTGTCCTGAAGGGCACGTCGCATTGGTGATGATGATGAGACAACCTAGATGACCCTAAGACCTTAACACCCTAAGAATTTCTCAAAATGACTCCCCTAATGAATTGTCGCCCAGTTCAGTCTAAACCTAAATTTATAAACATCTCGAAGATAAAATTTTGATAAGCCCTAAGAAAAGATCCTACAAAAATAAACATAAGGGCGTAAACTAAAACCCTCCTATGTGCTAGTTAAAGTCTTCTTAAATTAAGGGGGGGTAAAGTAATGAGGGGGATAAATTAATTGAAACCCTTGGTTTTTAAATTTTAAAGAAGAATTAAAATTATTAAAGTGTGGGAGTATAAAAATTTAGGATTTTAAAAATATAATGAAAAGGTTAATAAGTGCATTTATCTTATTGGGTTTTAGAAAAAAGGGGGGAAAGGAACAATTAATAGAAATAAGGAAACTTGTATTAAAGGAAACTTAATAATGGAAAGTAGGAGACATAGGGTAAAAATCGAAAAGGAATCAACATTTAAGGAGTTACTAAAAATCAGAAACTTCATTTTAGGAAAGTTATTAAAAGCATGAGAGGGGATCTAGGAACCCTAGGAGTAATTTTAGGAGTGACTTTAGGGGGGGTGAGGGAAATGGGTCTTTTATTTAAATTAAAGAAATTAATTTTGGAGAAACATGGGGGATGAGTGACACTTGGACGGCAGAGAATTTTTAGAGGATTGTCATTAAAAAATTAAATTAATAATGATTTAGGAAAGTAGGTGGGTCTCAAATTTCTATAAAAGAAGGGGAAAAGAAGGAACATGGAGGAACGGTTAGCGTAATGTTACGCTGTCGGATTGTGGCCTGACGGATTGATTGTGAGGAGTTGGGTTTATCTCAGCTATGTTCGAGTGGTAGCTCAGCCTTGGAGGTGAGATGAGAAGCTAGTCTTATCTCTTGATCTTGTGTGGCCCCTTTGCGGCTCGAGGGGCTATGGGGGAAGCAGAGTACCCCTAGCGATTGGCTGGGAGGTACCGGTGAGCTTTCTAAGGTCAGTGAGCGGGAGCGGCACGGAGTGCGGGAAGCAACGCGGAGCGTGGGACATCATCTGAAGTGGGCGAGAGGCAACGGTATGAATTTTATTTCTGGTAGAGTAGATTGTCTAGTTGTTCTCTTAGGCGATCATGATGCATTGTATGTAAGATGTTGCTTCAACCGTTGTCGTTCGTTTAGATGCTACAACGATTCTGTTCTGGAAACCTTTTGTTGGGGTAGATGCTCTGAATTTACTGTCATTTTCATGCCGAAATTGTCTGCATTAGTTATCATTGCGTTCTGGGATTTATCTGAAATGGAAATCGCCTTGTATTCTGGAATTGGTCTGTGTATGCTATCATTGTATTCCGAAAATGTGTCTTATTTGGTTATCCTTGCATTCTGGAAATTTAGCTGAGATGGATATGGTTGGTATTCTGGAAATGGACGGAATTTTTTCATCATGGTAGTCGACATTCCCTCTGAATTTGTTACCATTGGTATTCGGGAAAATCGAATGCTATTGTTCTGCTTATAGATCGGGGAGTTTTTAAAATCGTTTGGGCATTTCGTTTGTTGGGCGATTTGGTAATATAATCAATAGTAAACCCAAGCAAACTTCTCTTCTCCTTGTCGGGCGATTTGGTAATTTAGTCAACAGTAAATCAAAGCAAACTGTTCTTCTCCTTGTCGGGTTATTTGGTAATTTAGTCAACAGTAAATCAAAGCAAACAACTCTTTTCCTTGTTGGGAGATTTGGTAATTTAATCAACAGTAAACCCAAGCGAACTGCTCTTCTCCTTGTCGGGTGATTTGGTAATTTAATCAACAGTAAATCAAAGCGAACTGCTCTTTTCCTAGTTGGACGAATTGATAACTGAATCAACTGTGAATCAAAGTGAAATGCTCTTTTCCTGGTTGGGCGATTGAGTATTTGAATCTACCATAAATCAAACGAATTGCTCCCTGCCTTTCTGGGAGATTTGTAAATTGAATCTACAGTTAATCGAAGAAATTTCCCTTTTTAGTGTTGGGAGAAATGGTAATATCTTGAATCCTCTGCTACATTGGGATCTCCCCTCCGTGAATTGACCCTCTCTGCCACGATTTGATGTTTTAGAACTTAATTAATCCCATGTTTTCCTGAATGCCTCTGCCCCACATTTTAATTCACGTCCCTGTCACTGATGACTGCGCCCTCCCTCTGTGATTGTGTTACCCTCCGTAGTTGTGGAACCCCCTGAGCGCATGGGCATCTCCCCATTCGGGTTCCTGAACCATAGCGGAAATGGCAGTCGGTAGCAACAATTCATTAATGCTAGCTGCGAATCTCGTATTCACTAATGTCTGTCAGCGCCTTTGCTGGTTCGAAATTTAAGCTCACAGGCCCTTATGACCCATGTGTCTCGCTCACCTGTACCGAGTCTGAGAGAAGAATCATCCGGAGAAACCCCTCCGAACTGTAGCACCTTTAAAATATCAATTATTATTACTGTAGTTATTTTTTCCTCACTGCCGATTTTTCATGAAATTGCTCATTTTATTAAATTCTGGATCATAACGGATTTATAGATCTATTACTTATTGATTTTTATATAGGGTTTGCATTTTTCTATCTGCAATTAAAATCACGTGGTTTTTAGCTTAGATGACGCAAGGGGTGTGCGTTTCCTTATTTGATATTAACCAAGGTTTTCTAACGATACATATATATATATATATATATATATATATATATTGTTACATTAGAATTTTAGTTTAAATATTTGTTCTCTTTTATATAATGGATCAATCATGTGAGGAATTGATAGGGTAATCTAATGCAATATATTGAACGACCAATGTCTTAGTCCTTAGAGTAATGACCATGCTGCTTAGTTGGTTTAATTGCAAGGTCTTTTTATTATAAGGTAATGATGCTAGCTTTTACGAAGGTCATGGTAGTTTATTATGGATACTAACATGTGAGATGAAATATTGATATTGGTACCATGCTCTTTTTAAATATTATTATATTTACACATAGTCATTTTAAAAATTGTTGCTGTTATATAATTACGTTTCAATTATGATGTCATATTGTTATTTTAAAATCTGATGTTATTTATATATGTGAGGTTATTTTATATATTGACATGATGTTGGTATTTTTAGAGATGATGTTATTTTTAAACATGATGATTTGTCATTGATAAACATGATGTTATTCATAAATATGGTGTCATTTATAAAGATGAGTTATTTTTATAAGTATTTATACACATGAGGTAATTCATATATTGAGGTTATTCATAAATAGGAGGCTAAATATGAGGTTACTTATTGCATTAACAATGAAAATTTATGATCCTAAATGACATCAAATTGTGAGCTCCTCAGGTTTAATTGAATGTTTTTATCTTGGAAGGTCATTATAATTTTGGTGGAGGTAGCATATAAGAGGTATTGTAGTTGTAAAATCATGGTCCAGATATGCAATATAAATAAAAGATGGTTAATATTTCATGACAATGCTTATGGAAATTTTATTGTTGTTAATAACACATATGGTGCAATAACCTGGACTCACTGCCAATAAATTACTTGAGTGTAGTAAATGAGGGAAGTTGTTGAATTTAATTTAATGTTGAACTTGGGTGTTCGTTGTCGGAGCCCTTCTTGTCGTGCACCTTCTGTAAAGGATGTAGTCATCCTTCTTGTTTATGTTGTACTTGATAGTATTCAGTTGGTTGCTTGGTCGGTGGTGTTGGGCGAGGTATAGACACCTCCTTGTAGCCCTGGTATATATGTCTGTGTGTGTGATTTTTTGGTGTAAAGAATCCTGAGCCGTATCAATAGTCTCAGGCTATTTAAAGGCACAGTTTCCACTACTGCGACTCCCTAAAAGATTTATTAGTTTCTACCTGAGCAGTCGGCCAGGAGCCTGTCTAATCTTCTTTCGGGAAGACATAAGACTAAAAGCCCTGCTTTTCTATGCAGAAATAGTAAACTCTATTGTTGGATTGTTTCATCTGTGACTGTACTGTGCTTAACACCTGGTGTCATTTTCTGCTTACAGCTGCTAGTTGTACGCCTTATGTCTAGGGGTATTTATTGCTTGATGTCACTGTGATTTGTCGGGGTCGTCTTGTTGTGTTCGTCTTGCTTGCATCTTGTTCTAGGTCGGGTTACTAGTTTCTGCCTGAGCAGTCAGCCAGGAGCCTGTCTAATCTTCTTTTGAGAAGACATAAGACTAAACGCCCTACTTTCCTGTGCAGAAATAGTAACCCTAACACCATGGATTCTTCCCTCTGTGTTCTTACTATGCAACCCCAGTATGTCTTAATGTTTGTGCCGTGCGCCTTATGCCTATGGGCATATATTGTTGCAGTTACTCGTTGTGTGTCTTCAGTCTTCTTGTGCTAAACGTCGTGGTTGCATCTTGTGGGTTGTTGAGTGGCGACGTAGAGTCAAGTGTGTTTGTTACTTCTTCATGCGTGCACACACTTAAACCAAAAAAAAAAATTTGCACCTGTTCTCAGAGTTGTTGTCGTAACAAGGAGGTCATTACAGGGAGTCCCCCTAAACAAGAATTTATCCCAAAGTAAATAATACCTTGGATATGCGAAAGTATCCTTTTGGTTTCCTTCCAATGGATTTTATGGGGTCTTTACATATATTGGGTAACAATACCAATAATAAAGGAAATATTGGGATGGGTATGAGACAAATATAAAGGGCTACCAACTAATCGATGGTAGAAAGTGGCATATACATTGCTTCTAGTATAGGTGGAAGCAAGTTTAGCGCTAGAATGGAAGGGATAACCGATGGGTTAACACATCATAATGATCATGTAATGGAGGATTTATGGTTTTCAGAGCCTACATTTAGCCATTTCTCCAAGGATTATGTCATACCATCAACTAACAACCTCCTTGAAGTGTGCAAGCTATATTTGAGTTGGAGCTGCGAACTAGTTAAGGAGGAGTGTTGTAGCTTGGATAGGTTGCAGGAACTCACTATAGATTTTAACATTGTCCAAAATTTACTGCAAATAGATTTTTAGCAAAAGAACAGAAAATATACAATGGAAAATACAAACATTGCATAGAGATTTTCCCCCTAGAAACCCAAATTGGGAAAACCAACATATTCTATATTCATTCATTATGATACATTGTTTACAATACAATATACATATAGCAGCCAACGACATCCAAAACACTACCCCAATGACTTGGATTAGTCCACAACCCTAATTCCTTAACGAGAAATAGAAAACCATCGACAAAGAAAACATGTGCCGAAAAACCACCTAAAGAATATAAAACATACCCAACACTCACATTCGGATTTATCAACATCCATAGTAGTCATAGGACCATCAAGTACTCCATGAGGGTTTTTATCCTGTTTGAAGCTCGATAAAGTGGTTTTGGAATATTTTTTTTCCTTTTGGCACTACGAACTGGCGTTGTGCACCAGTGACAAGTGTTGCAAACTTCGCTGCAAACTCATTTCCAGTAGCAAAGTCTTCTAAGTATTTCATCATAAGTCCAAAATAGTGATATGGGTTTTTATGAAGTTTTTATTGGAGGATAATGGTAATTTCATTGATTTGTTGTCCAAATTTCAGCCTCACCTAGTTTGTAATTCGAGAGATATAAATAAAACACCAGTGTGGTGCAAACTGGCGTTGTAAACTCTTTGTTTTGCATAGTTGTTGGATATTCACCTTGTTTGGAGGTTTCCACTTGTTAAGGAAGGTTAGAATGGTCTCCTAGGAGTTTTTTGGACATGAGGTACATGTGTTCCATGTCCAGATCAATTAGGATGACCTATTTCAAAAGGAATTTATCATCATAGACAAAATCCCAAAAACATAGGAATTTGTTAGGCTTTTGTTGGAATATTTTCTAACAAGACTCCTAAATGGAGGAGGATCTTATGTAACTCCTTGGTTTCTATGTCCTTATGGTATATAAATATTATTCACTATAAATGAAAGGGTTTTTTATTAGAAAAGGGTTGGATTCATGAGCCATGAGAGGAGAGAATTGGAGGAGCAGTTTTAGTAGCTCATTTGTAATCCTAAGGGCATGTTTGTAATGACATTTTATTCCATTAAAGATTCATGAGAGTTTTTATCATATTGTCTTCTGTGTTTTTCCATTTGTTTTTTATCTTCTTGATTGAATATATTGCAGGTTTTGAGTATCATAGCTGCCATTGATTGATGGATTCATGAATAACAAAGGATTTGTTGTAGCTTTCCCATTAAATTATTGTTCATTGTTTAAGAAAATATTTATCTCTTGTGGAAAGGATCTTTGTATAATGGATGTTTTTCCTTTTTTCATATTCACCATGCTTCTACTCATCATTATATATCCCTTTTTCTTATATACAGTTTGATTGTCATTGATCTGTAGGATGTTATGACTCCATGCCCAATGGAATAACTCTATAGACTTTTTTCTACCCTCTCCCATTCTTTCTCAATATTGTTGATCCACCTACTCAAACCATTTTAATCCATTTATATTCTGATGGGTACTAGGATTGCACTTACAACATTCTAAGTGTGACTCTCAGTGCTAACATTTTTTGCGCCATTTTCGAGGATGGAAGTGAAAAAAGATTCCCTAGGAGAATGACAATGATCAGATCCAGATCTTTATGGTAGACAAGAGCAGGACACCATATTGACTGCAATATTCTACCTGGTGACTCCAACTTCATCATAGATGAATCTATGGGTGACTCCACTAGTTTGAAATGGACAAGATTCTTGCTCAGAGGTATGCATTTTGTGATTTCTCAAAAATATCTAGTTTTCCAAACCTCGTGCCTGATAGAAGTGAATAGGAAGTTTTCCTTCCTAGGTTTATAGGGGAAAATTGGGAAATGCTAGATGAGTTTTTACTAGATTTTCATGAGTGCATACTTAAGCTGAAATTTATACATCAATATGTCCTCATGAAATTGTTTACATACTCGTTAGATGGAGCATCTAGTGATTGGTGTAGATCACTCCTGATTTATTTTATTACTTCACTAAGACATTTTAATTCTACATTTTGTTACATTTTAATATAAATAGTTATCTTACAAGGATCTTTTTCAGGAAAGACATATTTTTTGAAAGCAATACCTAATTTTGGAGCGCACACAACAAGTGGCAAGAACGCAGAATGAAAAAAAAGAAGGAAAGGTAGCATGCAAGAGGAAAAAAAACATGGCGCACAGATAGACAAGACTAACCACGATAGGTTTAGGGTTTTCGACAAGATTGTAACAACTATAAGATGATAAAAGAGTATAAATAAGGACCTAAGAGGTCTATAAAAGAGAGAGGATAAGGGAGAATATATCATAATCGAGAGAGTTGATTAGTATGATTTTGTGGGTATTTTTTTGTAATAAATCTTGTAGAAGAATCTAATAAGTTAGTTTTTTAGGGTTAGGTCATAGGATGAGGAGCCTGTTCTGATCTAGTTTGCCTCATAAAGGGTTATTACCCTCAATCTCGATTGTATTACTGAATATGTAATGCACACAATGCAAGATTTTGTAGAAGAATAAGTAAAAGAGCATAGAAACCACATATTTGTGGACATAGCCCCAAGAGGGGGTGAACCAAGGTAAAATTTTTGTTATGTGTGATTGTTAATGAATGATTTTTTTCTGTTGATGATTAGCTTATGAATGAATGGTTAAAGTATCTTTATAAGCATACATGCATATAATTAAAGACACAAAAATAAGATAAGTAATTGACTAGTTAACAATGATGATAAATAAGAAAGAAAGAACACAACCACAGATCCCCATTCATTCCAAGACTGCAAACACTTGAGTATTGTAGTTACCCATCAAAAGTATCTTGGGTGAGACTTCATTGTGCATCCTGTGCGCAACGTTTCCTTTTGGCTTACCAGGAGGGACGATAGTTTTTAAGGTTTTTTTTGGAAACCTATTGAAACACAAACATGGGAAATAGGGGAATTGTGATCAAAGACATTAATGACCATATGACAAGGTTCTCCAAAAATATTATGTATTGTAATATGTTGATTAAATTTGGGAAATAAGAATCTCCAGGAGTAGTCATTATTGTAGTCATGTAGTGCACGAAAGGAGTGATGTTTAGTTGGCCACTAGACCTCCTAAACCAGTTTTTGGTGGATTGCAGAGATGCACAGGATAATGGAACTGAATTCCATTAATCTTGGCTCATCATTATTATATCCTTGGTAGGGTGGAAGGTGATAAAGTTTTCAGCCTTCCTGAATAGGAAATAAAAGTGTTATGCGACCAGGTATGAGTCCCTTTGGTAGTCTAAGGACAATAAAAATTAACAGGAAAATAACACAGTATTTGCGATGTTGTTGGAAGAAATACAATAATGCACAACCAATGTGTGGTGCATTCCTCCAGAAGTAGTCTAGGAAAATGAAGGGATAGATAGGTTCAAGGCATCACATGTGGATCTAGGTTGCAAGGGATCCAAAGAATCCATGGTTGGATATGCAATGTTGGGTCACCACGGAAGAAATTGAATTGGTAATCAGAGACTGGCCAGTGAAATGGAATATTCCAGTAGTAAAAACAACAAGAAAACCAGCCACGATACAATCTAGTAAGTCCAAGGAAAAGGATGAAGCAGGTTCCTTAGCAAAAATAAATAGTATAGTTGATAACACTATAAAATTTGCAGCGTAGAATCAATTGTCACGAAGTAGCACAGTGCCTAAAAGACGAAGGAGGAAAAAAACAATTCCAAGGACAAACATACAATAGTATACATGAAAGGGGGGTAAATCACATGATGGTCAAGAAAGGGTATAGGTTACAATGAGTGGGGCCCAACCCCCACAGATGAAAAAGAAGATAGTGTAGGTAGAAGAGGCACACAAAAAGAGAAAGTATATCATGGAAGACCCAGTCATCATCATGACAAAGGATGATGTTGATTTCATCATGGACAATGTCCAAGACAGGGAAGAAGAGGTGGTTTGCATTGCAGAGGAACAAATAGAAGATATCATGTCCAAGATCATAGAATTCCATGAAGCTGTAAAACAATTATGGAGTCAAGGAGTAACACAAGCCAAAGCACAGTGACACAAAAATACACAGTGACCCCTTATGCATAAATAAGGAGAGGAGACAGTTCAATTTCTAGTGCAAGGAAGAGACACATTGATAGTCAATCACCAAATGATCAGAATGGATGAAGAGAGTGCTCAAAAACCCATGGGAAAAATTGAGCAATTTGAGGTAGTCATGGTGCAAATACCCACCAAGGAATTATACAAACTCCAGGCTCGTATAATGTAAGAAGTTAAATCCAAATCCCGCATGAATGTGACTAACTTAGAGGTGGGTAGGGGAGTCACCAAAATGTTACAAATCAAATGAAACCAACTGAAGTCAGATAAAGAGAAGGAGAAAGAATGCACTGATAAGATAGAGTAGGGGCTAACAACTATATATGACAGCATCCCAGACACCACACAAGCATCAGAGAGGAGTGCAGAAGAAAAGATAAAAATTATTTCACAAATGATTGAGGGATATATGAAGGAAATTAAGGAGATAAAATAAAATATTAATCCCACAACTCCTCTTGAGTTTCGAGAACAAAGCGAACAATAATCCACACTCTAGATAGTGGAGATGGAAAAAGAAGCGAGGGAAGTCGTATATTTGTTCGACATAAATACATAGATTTGGACCGTTTTAGAAGAGGATGAAAAGGTCCAACAATTGGACCAACAAGAGGAGAAAATCAATGCTACCATACAGGAGTTAAAGAAATGACTAAAGACAATGAGTATCACAGAGTGGTTGAAGGGCACCCAGGAAATGAAGACTCTGCAGACAGAGTTAAATACAACGCAAATGCATAAGAAAGAAAGACAAGCACAATTGGAACTCTTCCAGGAAAATGCAACACATATGATTGTGTAGCTGGAGAAAGAGAACATGATCATGGTACAATCACAATCAGATAGAGGAACATTACTATAGGAAGAGATAGCAATGTATATATTTGAGGCGCTAATAGATAAAGTTGCACAGATGAGGGAAAAAAGAAAGGAACTAGAAGAGAAGTTCTATAGTTTGAAAAAGGATGTATAGGGAGCACGCACTACCTAAGTGGCTCGAGACAAGACACATGTTAGCATTGGGGGCCTATTGGGTGCATACCTATTTTGAGAAGGAAGTTGATTTTGGGTGCAGGCCTATTTTTGGAGAAGGATGTGTTTTGGGATAGACCTATTTTTGGAAATTAAGACCTAATTTTGGAGCACGCAATAGGTGGAAAGAAAGGAGCACGCAAAAAAATATGGAAAAGCAACATGAAAGAGGAAAATCAATGTGGCACACAACAGGAAAATCATAACCATGATAGGGTTAGGGTTTTTGACAATATTGTAAAGGCTATATGCCAATAAAATATTATAAATAAGGACCTAGGAGGTATAGGAAAGAGAGAGGATAAGGGATAATATATCATAATTGAGAGAGTTGATTAATATGATTTTGTGGGTTGTTGATTCTAATAATTCTTGCAGAAGAGTCAAATTAGTTAGTTTTTTAGGGTTAGGTCACAGGCCGAGGATCCTAGTGTGATCCAGTCTTCCTCACAGAGGGTTCTTACCCTCAATATTTATTACATTACTAAATATATAAAGCACGCAGTGCAAGATTTTGTAGCAGAATAAATAAAAGAGAAGATAAGCCAGATCTTTGTGGACATAGCCCTAGGAGGGGGTGAACCATGGTAAACCTTGTGTTATGTTTTATTTTTAATGAATGATTTACTTTTTGTTTATCATTAGCTTATTGATGAATGTTTAAAGTATCTGTATAAGCATGCATGTATAGAAGTAAAGACAAATAAATCATAGAAGTAATTGACTGGTTGACAAGGATGATGAGGAAGAAAGAACACAACTACAGATACCCATTCATTCATAGACTGAAAACACCTGATTATTGCAATCACCCATCAAAACTATATTGAGTGAGACTACATTGTGCATCATGTTTGCAATGTTTCCTTCTGGTTTACTAAGAGGGACAACAATTTTTAATGGTTTTGTTGGAAACCTATTGAGATCTGAACCTATTTCACCCCAATAAGAATTAAAATAAATAAGAGCCGACATAATCCTCGAATGATGGACCATGGGGAGTTTTTAGTTTCACGATATCATTAAGGAGTCAAGGTCTCGATGTCCACTATTACCCAGTGGTTCCATGTTGCATGACAAATGACTCACATGTCCTAACATGGGAGGTCCATGTGTCACCCATCGATGGTGCCATGTATCACCTCATTTTGGAGTTTTCAGGAAGATCTTCATAGGAAAAATGGGTGCCATGTGTTAAGAACCAAATATCAAAATAACATAAAAACCTTAGAATAATTACTCAACGCCTTTAAAAAGAGATAATTTCAGATAATAATCCTCTTCGAGAGGGAAACATCCTTATAAAACACATAAATTTACAAATACATGATGGTCAAAAATAAAAAGGTCTCCTTCATATATATAGGATACTAGGAGGTACAATTATAACTAACATACCCAAGCTGACATAAATAAAATAACAATACTGGTATAATATGCCCCAATTAAGGGGTAATGTGACACTATTTGGGGCTTAACATGCTCCTCCCCTTCTAACAAGTGTTGTCCATAATGCTTGAGTAATTTTGGAAGATTCTATATAAAAGACTCGTCTTCCCAAGTGGAATATTCAACATATATTTTCTTTCACTTAATGAGATACTCTGAAATGGATCTATTCCTCAGTTGGTGAATTCTTGTGTCTGTGACAACTTCGGGCTCCAATATAATTTTTCCTTCATCTTCAAGTTCTAGTAATATATTTTGAGCTAGGATATTTTCACCTATAACCTTCTTTAATCATGAAACATGGAAAACTTGGTGTACTCACAAAGATGTAGGCAACTCCAATTTGTACGCCATAGTACCAATCTGTTGCAACACCTTATACGGGCTATAATACTTTGGTGATAATTTATTATCCTTATTATCTTGCTTGAGGGACATCTGTTTGTATGGTTGTAGTATTAAAAATACCCAATCCCCTACTTCAAAACTTCTTTCACTACAATTTTTATTTTCTTGTTATTTCATGTGATTATGTGCCATGGCCAGGTTTTCCTTTCAGAGTTGGAGAACTTGTTGTTAATGATCATTGTGACCTTCCAGTGGTTGAACCTTAGATTTTTCTTCTAGAGAAGAAGTGATGGACGATGGGTGATATCCATAGAGCACCATAAATGGTGCCATTTTTTTTGTAGTATGAAAGGAAGTGTTATACCACCATTCTTCCAAGGGTAACCACTTCAACCATTGTGTTTTTTTATCAGAGACAAAACAATGAAGGTATCCTTCCAAACATTTTTTCACTATCTTGGATTGTCCATCAAATTGAGAATGATAAGATGAGATATAAGTCAATTGAGTACCCAAAGAAGAAAATAATTTTGTCCAAAAATGTCCAATGAAGATGGGATCCTAGTCACTTACAATAATATTTGGGCTTCCATGTAGCTTTTGAACTGCCTCCATGAATACGGTGGCAATTCTACTGGATTTGAAAGGGTGAGAGAGTGCACAAAAATCTGCATACTTGGTTAGGCTATTGAAAATCACCATGATGAAACTATTTCCTTTGGACTTCAATAACCCTATGATGAAATCCATGGAAACCGCCTCCCAATGTTGATATGGAATGGCTAATGGTTGTAAAAGACTTGGGGTCTTAATTTTTTTCACCGTATGTTGTTGGAAAACCAAATATTCTTACACAAACCTTTAAACATCAGTTTTAAGGCCATCCCAAAAAAATTCCTTCTTGACCCTGTGGTAGGTTTTTAGAAATCCTGAGTGCCCTCCTACCAGAGAGGTGTGCAATTCCAAGAGTACATTTTGTTTGATTTGGGATTTCTTACATAAATATAATATATATTTGTAACATAGTGAATATTTTTCCATGTAAATGTATCTGATGCACTGGAATTTTGCTACAACTTTTGAATGAGAGTGCACACCTTTTCGTCATTCTTCCATTCATCCCTTTCTTCTACTATCCAATCAGGTTGGATGATTGAGATAACATAAAGAAATGCATCAACATATTCATCCTTTATTGAGAGTGCATATTCCACAACATTTTTCTTCCCTTTTCTGTAGATTATTTAAAATTCATAACCCAACATCTTGGTCACCCAATTTTTTTGTTCTTCTGAAGATAGTCTTTCTTCCAAGAAGTATTTAATACTATCATAATTTGTTTTGACCTTGAAGTGTGTATGTATTAGGTAAGAGATCCATTGATTCAATCCATGTAGTATTTCCATCATTTCCTTCTCATGAATGGGTTTGTGTAATTCCTTTCCCTTGAGTGTATGACTTTAAAAAGAAATGGGCCTTCCTTCTTGCATTAGAACAACACCAATTCCATTTCCCGAGGCTTCACATTCCACAACAAAGGTTTTTGTGAAGTCTCATGTGGTCAATACAATAGTGTTTCACATCTCCTCTTTAAGTTGTTCAAAATATTGAGTTTCCTCTAGATTCCATGAAAATGCATCCTTATTAGTTAATGTTATTGACAATGTTTTCATTCTTCCATAGTTCTGAACAAACTTGCAATAGTAACCTGTCAAACCCAAAAATCCTCTAAGATTCTTCAATGTTTTGGGAATTGGCTAGTCCATCATGGCCTTAATCTTGTCAGGGTCTACCTTGAAACCTTCATGAGATACAATATGACCCAAATACTCTACCTCCTTTACCCCAAATAAACATTTGGATGGTTTGGCATATAGTTGTTTCTCCTTTAGTAGTTGTATCACCCTGTCAAAATGTCAGACATGATCCCCACAAGACTTTCTATGGATTAGTATACCATCAAAAACTACTAGCACAAATTTCCAAATGGAAATCATCAACCCTTTGAATGTTGAAGGTGCATTCACAAGGCCAAAAGGCATGACCAAAAATTCATAATGGCCTTCATGAGTTCATAATTTTTTTGGGGGGATATCTTCTTCCTTCATTCTAATCTAATGATACCCTGAATGAAGAACCAAGTTTTTGAAGTATATTTCTCAATGTAGTTCATCTTATCTTTAATAGTGATCTTCTTGAGCTCTCTATAATATGGAAACATATTCCATGCACCCTCTCTATTAAGTACTATTACCATCAGTGCAATGTAAGAACTTTGGCTAGGTCTAATAATGCCAGCATCTAACATTTCTTCAACCATATGCTTGATTTCACTCTTCTGGGCATACAGGTATATGTAAGGCCTGCTCTTAGTAGGAACACTCCCAAGATTTAGGTGAATATCATGATCATGATTGCAAGTGGGTGGAAGACCTATGTGAATATATTCAAATACTTTGGAATGCTTATCAATGATCCATTGGATATCTAGAGGAATAAATCACTTATATGTTTGAACATCTACTGAGTATAGTTTCACAATTACACCATGATTCCCCTTTTTCAATAATTTTGTCATGACATTATATCTTACCACCTTACTGTGTTTCTTTGTGACACCCCTTAACCCAATTTCCTTTCCTTCCAATTAAAATTTCATGAAAAGTTCTTGAAAATTAAAATCCATTGTTCCCAATGATTGTAACCATTGGACTCCTAGTATGACATCAACACCACCCATGGGTATATAAATAATTAGAATATTCATTACCTATTCCCTGATAGTAAGATTGATCATATGGAATTTTCCTGAGCAATTGATAGTTCCTCCATCTGCAGTCATTACATGAAACTCTGGCGCTAGATATATAAAGCAATTGAGTGCTTTGGATAATTTATAGTGAATGAAATTATGAGTGCTATAGTAATCAATTAGGACTATTACCTTTGTCTTTTTGATATATCCTTTGATCTTGAGGGTTTTAGGAGTGATAATTTGAGCCAATGCATTATATGATATGGTGGGAGTCAACTCTTAAGAAGAAATCTCTTATATGTTTTCATCTTGAGATGGTTTGTGTTCTTGTACTTTTTCTTCTTCCTCTTCACAATATTTGTAGAATAATTTCTTCTCACCACACTTATGTTCCTTACTATACTTGTTGTCAGAATTAAAGCACAGGATTTTTTTTTTATTTCATCCAATTGTTGAGGTGTCAACCTTGTAGGTTGAGGTGTTTTAGAATAAGGAACATTATTCTCTCAATAGATGTTAGGAGTGGTCCTTCTAGTATCCATATACATATTTTTACTTTCAACATTTCTCTCTACCCTGAACACATTCTCCAATGATTTGGGTTCCCAAATGCGAACCTCATGGTTAAAATGATGAAGATGGGTAACACTTTCATGACAATCGGATATAAAAAATCCCTAGCGACAATTTTTTGGCCAAAAAAATGTTTCTAGGAATTTTTTCGACCGAAAATTTGCACGTCAAATTGAACGGAGCCCTCAAAATTCATGTACAATGTTTTTTGGATGAATAGTTTTCCTATGGTAAGCATATTTCGGCCGAAATAATTTTTGGCCGATACCTTTATTTTTAACGGATTCCGTTAAAAACTTGGTTTCGGCCGAAAGAATATTTCGGCTAAAAACCTGAAAAATGGGATTGTTTGCAGGAAACTATAAATTCTCTCCATATTACTTGATCTTTTGAGGTAGCAGACTCCTACAAATACTCATAATTTAGTTTCAAAATTGACACCAACATTTTAAAAATTGAATCTACTTTTATTGGATATAATTTGTTTTCATTTTCATTGTTTTTATCTAATTTTATTAAATTTTATAAAAAAACCAGTATATAATATTTTTAGGTGAGATTATAATTCGGTGAAATGAAAAATCCATATCTCTAAAAATACATAGTGGAAAATTATGGAAAATTTATATCCATAATCCTTAAACTGTTCTCTTCAAAAGGGTATTTTTATATTTTACGTTTAAGTAAAAATTAAGATAGATGGAAGGTGTAGGAAAACATGTGTTTAAAATATGCAACGTTTTCAGCTTGGTCAACTTCAAAACATTCTATAAATTGTAATATCCATCCGTTAGATTCAAAATTATAGTCATAATAAAATAGAGTCTCTGTAGATTGTTGCAGTATATTTTATTTATTAAAAACATAAGTTTAATAATATATACATTGTTGTGGGAAAAAATAACTCATTATCCTTCCTTTCATGTTTAAGGAACACACTGTTAAACAATTCTCAAATTGACATATCAAATCATAACAAAACAAATTTGAAAAATAGTCAATTGAAAGGTAACAAAATTGTTCACTAGTTTTGTTTTCACTGTAAAGTGAAATTCTAAATAAAAAAAATACTTTTGTATCCCGGTAGTTGAAAAACTTGTGAAAATACAGTTTTTTTTGTCATAAAACAAGCAAACGTGTTACCCATCTTCATGATTTTACCCTCATGTTGAATGTTATCCTTTAAAGCTCCTATGGATACATCAATCAGGTGCTCATCTAGAATATCTATTACTTTTATATTAAATCTTTGGAAGTTCTCAATGTTCTCCGCAACTGAACCCTTTTGCTTGAGATTTATCAATTGGTTGAAGAAGGTATTGTTCCTTGTGTCCTCATAGTGTGCTATCATTTCTTCTGTTAAAATTGTCCAAGTGAAATGTAATTTGCGAGAACAAATCCATCAATAGCACACAAATTTATTGGGTTCTAAATATAAATATGCAATTTGTACCTTTTGTGTGTGTGGCACATCATGTAGATAAACAAACTCCTCCATATGGAGCATCTATGTGATTGGATTCTTTCCATCAAACTTCCTCATATAAATCTTAGGAAATTGGTTCGTTTTCAACCCAAAGTTGGAGTTACTCCATTATTGATTCATCTTCCTTCTGTCCTCATCATGAATTTCATGGGATACATTTTCACTTTCAAGTGGCCTCTCTATTAGAAAATTGTTCAATCCTTCCATGATCTCCCTTTTTAAACCATCCATCTTACTATTCATTATTTCTTCCAACTTATCTTCAGTTGGATCCATCATCCCTTGTAGTTCATATTTTGTTGTTTCCTTCTTTTGTAAATCCTTTATGTCTATGCACATTTCTTCACCTTCATGAAGAGTCCAAGTAGTACTTTCTGAAGGATTTTTTGGTGTACAAGTTCCCTTTTTTGGTGGCATGTTGGACAAGTATCACTTTTAAACCTTTATTTGGAGGTGATTTTTCTAGACAATATTTTTTCTGTTGTATCTCCAAAATTTCGTCCCTTCTGGGTCGGAATTTTCATTATGTAGTTATCTGATACATATTCTATGCATTTCCACAACTCTGATAAAAATTGGATGTGCCAAGTGGAAGTTATGATAAATTCCCAACACCTTGTTGAGTTTTGTTCCTTCCAGTAGAGCGTACTTGTAAAGTGTTCCAAGAGCACAATATATGATATCTGATTCTGAAAATTGCACTAGAAATACTACAGACTTTCCATCGTGCAATGCAACTAGTCTCACTTAATTTGGATACTCAATGAAGAATATATCACTATTTTACTCGACACACTTGTTTGATACTAGTTAATAGGAATAGTCAGTTACCATATCTTACATAGGGTGTATATCCAAAAGTAGGATGAACCAGAAGCTAAAATTTTTATCACAGATACCCTAATAATTTTTAGGAATATCCTCTAAGTTTCAAGTTCTGAAATGTCATAGAAAAAAATTTATAGTGAAAATTCCGCGATGACTAAATTTAGAATGATTTGAGAACTAGACCTTACATAGGATATAGATATGAATATATAAATCCTCAATAGCCTATATTTTAACCAAAATTACCTGGATATGTCTAATAAATATCCTCCTAGGTGTTCCTTATGACACATCATAGAAAAAAAGTTATATAAAAAATTCCAAGGTGTCTCGTATTCACCAGCAAAACCCCAACACCTTGAGATTTGATACCAAATGTTAAGAACCAAATATAAAAATAGAATAAAAGCCCCAGAATAAGTACTTCACACCTTGAAAAAGAGATAATTTCAGATAATAATCCTCTTCGAGGGGGAAACCTCCTTGTACACCAAATAAATTTACAAGTACAAGATGATCCCAAATGGAAAGGTCTCCTTGGTATATATAGGATACTAGAAGGTACAATTACAACTAATTGACCCAAGCCAACATAAATAAAATAAAAATAATAATGTAATATTCCCCAATTAAGACGTAATGTACCACTATTTATGGCTTAACACCATGTGTCATGACATTGTGGAAGATAGTGGTGGGGCCACGTGTTAGAATGGGTGGCCTATTGTGATGGGGCCATGTTCCTTGGATGCCAAAAAATCTCGGATTGAGTGTTTTGGTACTTTATGAAATGAAAAATGTTGACACCCCAGTAGTCGATTTCCTAAGATCCCTAGGTCTTGTGATCGTGAAGACCTAGGGACATGTGTTAATTGTGGTTAAGAGTAGATATAGGGAGGATGTGGAGCTCGACGTTGGGTGTAGAAAATGTCGAGGATCAATGTCAAGTTAATTGCATGGCAGGTTCCATTCCATATTCCATGATAGAAACCACATCTACATTAGAGGATAGCATTTGGTTACATGTCAGTTCCAAATCAAGTGACGTGGATCCACATGGATTCCATGTGGCAGTACTAAGACTTCTAGTTAATGAAAATCCTATAAATTTAAAGGGGCATAACATTTTATCTGGATCTCAGAATTGGAAAACATTTTAGTCACTGGAAATATCTTCGAAAGAAGAATATGATTGTGTCCCTTTTAAAGGGATTTGAGGAGGTTGAGGAAAAGAAAAAATTGAATACCCCGTCCCTTAAAACAATACTTAGGGGGTTGGTTATGTTACAGGTTTTATCAGAGCATCGGTTTCAATACTAGGCATGTATGGGCCAATAACCACTTACATAAGTAATGTATTAAAAATAATTTGAACTTGTAGGAAATATATTGGACACAGGAGTACAAATAACCATACAAAAATGGGAATTGAGTGGTGAAATCCATAGGCAGTAAGAAAGAATATTTTTGGTAATATTAAAAGCAAATTATACATATTTTTTTTCTAGAGTTGTATATGATGGATTGATTTGACATATAGAGGTGGATGGTAACCATATAGGTATGGTTTATTATGCTCAAGAAGTAGTGAAAGGGTTCCCCGATAAAGGTCTATTGACCAATATTATATTAAGGAACAAAGGGAGTTAGATTTGGGAATTTTACTTCCCTAGGTAATGTTGTAACTACCTGGTATATTTATGAATGGAAAATACTTTTATAACAGTTGTGAAAGAATTACTTCTTGTTTAAAGTTTCCATAAAGGAAGGAAGGATAAGTGTGATTGTGCCTAAGGGACTTGTCATGTGGATGGTTGCAATTCCTCTTCAAAGAAGGTTGATATCAAGATCAACTAAATATGAATGAATGATAAAAAAAAAATCATTTGGTTGATTAAGTAGTTCTTGATAAGACATTTGGGTTTGATGGGAAACATAGAAAACCCCTAAATAAATCCTTGTTTGGGGAAATAATTATAGATGAAAAATGTGCACATCAGATGTGGATGCTTGGTAGGAAGGATATATGTAGTACATGACAATGCATGCACATCAAGTTCATATGGAAGAAAGTTTTTTTTTAGTATATGAAAGAGTTAGACCAGGTATCAATATGAGAAAATGAAAAGAATGAAGAATTTTAAGGTATGAGTCTAGGCGCAACCATGAAGGCTTGGGAATCCACTGCAAGAAATCCACTTATACTAAATAGAGTGCTCATTGAAATAATGGCACAAGAGTAAAAATATTTAACTAGAATAAGTAGTGAAGGTCCATTTATTATAAAGGGTGTCAATATAAATATAAAGTAGTATGTTTTGGGAAGAACTATGCTAAAAGGATGGACATGTCAAAATGTTATTCTTCTGATAGTGAGAGACTTAGTGTTTACTTGGACATAGGGGAAACATTTCCAAGGATTAACAATACATTTTTCGGGATATTACCTCCATTATTGTTATCATTATAGTGCAACAGAAACTTGGTAGAAATGACAAAATTTAAAGGGGTGAAGTATTGAAGGTGCAAGCATTCTAAATAATTCTAGAAGATGCCTAAATTTATGCGTCATGTGAAAAGTATATATAGAAGTATACAACCATAATTTTGAGGAAGCAATTACATAAATCTAAGTGAATTACATAATGGAATAAGTCCAGGAGTAAATTGAGTACATAGTGTGTTATAACCAAAACATTTGTCAGAGAAATACACAGAATAGATGAAGAAACAATTAGCACAGATACAACATACTTAAAATATTTATAGAACCAATTAGACCTATAAATTTGTGCACACTTCCAACAAAGTCAGCACACACACATCCACATGGGCCAAACCAACTCCACATGCGCACAGTGTGCATCCCATGAGATTGTCCATGAAGAAACCCATGCAAATGTGGAAACAACACATTTATGAATTTGGTCGAGCGTCAACCACTTCTAGGGTGATGTAATTCAAGAAAACACCCATAGATCGAACCAAAATCTTTCCTTTGTATGACTTAAAAGATTGGATGTACCTCAAAATCCTTCCCATTCACACTTGGAGCAAGCTATCAAATACCTTGTTATGATTCTATAAATAGAGGGACATTGTATTCACAAATAGAAGAAGTTCATAGCATTGTTATGTTGTCCAAATACTCTTGGAGAGTCCATTTGTTCTCTTAAGAACATCTTGGGAAATTATAGCATAGGGAAATATTTTCACCTCTTTGGAATCTTTTCCATAGAGTTATTCAACATTATAATTCAAAATAGGAGAGTAATATCTCTAATTTGATGGATTCAAGAGCCCTCCCTCAGAGGAATACAAGATTCATGAATCCCACATTTCTTCTCTTGGTGTTCTCAATTTCAAAGACCATTCTCTAATAAGGGATGATTTTAGGGGCTAAATTTCGTTCATGGGCTAATTTTCCATGGTTTTTCTGAAAACGAGATTCGCTATTTTAAAAATGATTCGCCCAAATTCTATAGGATAAAGTTATCTTACCTTAAAAATCACAAAAAATATATAAAAACTATATAAAATACTTATGAATTTGAATATTTTCAAAAAAAATATCGCCAAACATTTATAGTTGACATATGAAGGATTAGTAATATTGTCCAAGGTTTCTACATTTTAAAATAAATTTCCATCCTTAAAATCATCCCTGCTCTCTATTGGGTAACCACTCTTGGTGTTCAATTTCATGCATCCTTTGCTAATTATTTTTTAGTTTAGTTTTCATTCTTTATTATTCCGATATTTATTTATTTCTTTCTTTGCGGCCTGTAGGTTCAATAAACTAGTAACCATTTTTATTTGTTGCTTTGTTGTCTTACCAAGGAAATCAAAGGGATCTGTTTTTCCTCACCCTTTTGATAAAAAAAAACCAAACATATTAGTGACTATATTGGCGATTGGAATCCATATTCCTCCTCAAGTAGGCTATTTGAGTTGTTTTTCTCACTTTCTGGTGTTACCAGGCTCGAAACCTCGCCTATCTTACCCATTAGATGCCACAATTCACTCATGTGTGGGTTGAAGTCATTTCAAATTTTTGGCCCACAATTTATCTGCATGCGCGTGGGTTCGGGTCTACCAGCCACATGAACCATGTAGTTCTTTGTATTGTCTACACTCACAAACTACACATAGTGCACATAGTGTGTGACTATCTCACTCCATAGCCACACATAAGTCTTTTTTTTTTCAGATTGTAAGGCTTGATGAGCCCATTTTCATCCACTAGATTAGATTTACTTTATGCACTTTGTAAAAGCCATAGAAAAAAAGATTTGGATTCGTTCTTTCATATATACTTATCCAACATAGTCACTTAGGGGGATAAAAAAAAACCTTTGCATATTTTACTTCCTTGGTTTCCACCTGAATGTCCTAGTGTAGCATTTGAATCTTAAAAGCATTGCAGATTCTTTTTTTATTTTTTAATTCATCACACTAAATCAGGACTAGGGAATAGTTTAACAATATTGGAGTATGCTCTTTCCTTGCACCTTAGTGTGACCTTGGAAATCATAAAAAGAGATTGTTCAAATAAATCTCCATCCCCCTCTCAAAATCAACCATTTTAGGAGAGGTCAATACCTCTAAGTTCTCATTTCATGCAACTAAGTCAACCATTTTAGGAGAGACCAATATCTCATATTGTTCTTATTGAAACATAATATAAAATATTTGTAAGGCCCCACACATGCCCATATGTGCACAATCTTAGGATAGTTTCAAATTTTTAAAGCAAACAACCTAGGAAGTTTAAGGATTTGTAAGGGCCCATGCATGCCTGCATGTCTACAATATAGGATAGTTTTGAATCTTTCTTAGATTAAATAACATTATAGGGAGATTAAAATCTCAAGAGTAAGGACTCACATTTCCACCATGCTAGTTACCTAGGGATGTTTTCACTTTTTTGAAGGATTGTTTGTGAAATTTAGCAAGTTAAAATTAAACAAGATTTGTAAAGAACCAAGCGATGTCCACATGTTAAAACGTTTCTCACTAAATTATTAAAAACCATTACACACTTTCACTTATTTCACACAACATCACCACATATTCAAAAGACTTTTACTACATACTTTAAACTGTAGTATGATCTTCTCCCCACTCCCATGAGAGATCAATGAGGATCAGAAGGGATTCATTTATTTAGTGCCAATATTTTTGTAGCACCAATTTAGAAAAATGAAGTTGGCCCATGATTCCAACTTCAAAGCCTACTTTCACATCCTAAAATAAATCATAAAAAAACACATTTTCTAACCTCCATAGGAGGAACACCAAAGTAAATTTGTAGTCTATGTTAGTATTTTGGGGATAGGTATCCAAATAAATCCTCATTATATTTTCTTCATTGAAACTTATAAAGTTGAGAAGTTGGGTACCAAAATCCTACCAATCAAGAATTTTTACACCATAAGGCAGTGAGACACTCGTGAAGGGTTGAAGGTCGAGGTCTAGTTGTTTTGTGTGTGCCTCCTTGGGTCACCCAACCCTTCGAAACCATCTATACTGTGACCAATTTATGAGGTTGAAAATCTAAATTTCATGCTTGATCGAGGTGGCTTAGTGGTCAATTCTCGATTTTATCTACCGAAGGTGGAGGTTGTGGGATGCAATCGCACCTCAATTATTTTTTGAACGACCGCTGAGAAATATCTCTAGTACTTTCGGGATATGCCCCCTTTCACCCCTCATTATAAATGATTGTTCATCTATTCACTAATTTCTTCTCAAGTGGGTTCTCGCCCCATCGTTGAGTGATTTTTTGGAGGCCCAATTTTATTTAATATGAAGGATTTTAGGTCTCTTAGGACACATGCATTTTATTCCCCCCCATAGGGGGATGATACACTAAACCATATTACATTGC
The DNA here is from genome assembly GCA_009831015.1 of Picea engelmannii. NCBI lineage: Eukaryota > Viridiplantae > Streptophyta > Pinopsida > Pinales > Pinaceae > Picea > Picea engelmannii. The sequence continues at coordinate 275,651 of ML803634.1, forward strand.
TATTTTCTTTATGT
>ML803634.1:324357-356974 GCA_009831015.1 Picea engelmannii
GTAGGGTTTTGGTCATAAAACCCCAAAGTTGCTTGTATTGTTAAGACTGTGGTAGTGTTATAGGTACTAGCAGATAAGAGAGTAATTATAATTTTCAGGATCTTAATTAAACATTGAGATGATGAGTAAATACTCATTATATCGTCAATTAGAAAACTTAAGTTGAATGGTAAGGATAGTCGATGACAGTAAGGACTCTAACAAACCTTCAGACTCAAGCCTTCTAACAGAAAGCTTACTTACTTGAGATCTTGAAACTTTTCAAGGATAAATGTACAAATAATTTTTTTTTTATGATGATTTTCGAGGTACATTACATATGGTATCAGAGAAAAAGTTACAACACTGGGCCTGGATAGGGCCACATTAATTGCTTAGTATATAGATTATGATCTATGAGAAAACTAACAAATCTTGGGAATTGAAGATAGAAATCTTTTATGTTTTGCGTTGAATAATGGTAGCTCAAGAAGGTGCAAAAATCAGGATGGAAGAGAATCTGCAACAAGGACCTCTTGGAGATCTGAGATAGAACAGTGATGGAAGCTCACCCACGGAGGTGTTGGAAACAATGAGAAACCTTATAGTTGAACTGCAGGTTTTCAAGGCCAACAATGAAAAATTAAAGAAGGGACAACAAGAATAGCAATAGATAAATGAAGTCCTGCTGTGTAGTATAGTAACCAAGAACAACCCAAAAGATGATAACCTTGAGGAAGAGGTCAGCAAAAGGGCCTCCAAGAATTCTGGTGCAAAAACAGAAAAAGGAGACAGTTCATTTGAAGGGACACCTTCAGCTGAAGACAAAACCATACCAAAAAAGAAAAGAAAACAAACAGACCACCTTGAAGGAGAATTTAAAAAGATTAAACCAGCTACTTTTGATGGAGAGTCCAGGATAGGAGAAGAAGTCGAGGCATGGTTGTTGGACATCAAAAAATACTTCCAAATCTACAACTATTCCAGCAACATGAAGGTCATAAAGGCCATCTACAATCTGAAAGGGAAGGTGATCCGGATTTTATGAGCAGAATCAAATGAATACAGATTATTAACAGGTTCTTAACACAAAATAATAGAGATACAGTAAAACTGGTTTTCTATTCAATAACGAAATAAGATGAAACTGTAAAATGCAGTGGAAACAAGCTTGCTGGAATGGTGGTGGCTTATCTCTGAGAAGAGATGTGACCACAATGTGCATTCGCAAGAAGATAGTTACAATGAGGCTTTGAAGGACTTTTTATAATAAGAAAGAATGCCAAAAACCCTAGACATCCAAAAACCTAACCCTAGGAGATGAAACGCCAAAAGTCATGTGGGCCCCGTTTGGGTAAGCTAGTACATCAACTTCTCGGGGTCGTAACTTTTGCATATGATCTCCATTTTAGGGGTGTGATAGCCCGTTGGAAAGGTATCGCCGAGGAGATTAATTTTGGGGGCTCGTTCATGCCTTTGGATATCATTGAGGAGCTTGATACCGAAAAATATTCATTTAGGCCCTCAAAATGGCCCCGGAAGTAAAAACTGCTAAAAATAGTAATTGCGAAAAATGTCTAAAAAATGTTTTGAGCCAGTTGGAAAAGGTGGGTGGCCATTGATATCCATATGGATCAATCCTCCCTCCTTAGGAAGAAATGGTCTCCATTGCATTGAGGTCCCCCATTAGATGAGGAAATTTTTGTTGAATTTGGCCCCGGGTGAGCCACTTGCCTTGGTGCTGAAGCTGCCCTGCTTTGACGACTCGATAAAGAAGGATCCTTTGTTGTCGAGTGCTCTTGATCTATCTGTCCACATTCTGATCATTAGATTCCTATTGTATGCAGTCGGGGTTGAGATATGTTCGTGTCAACTTTTCTTCTACTTCTGAGGTGTCCAATAATGGTGGGAAATAAGGGCGAAGGAGATCCACGTTGAACACTGGGTGCAGGCCAAGGAAAGGAGGAATATTGAGCTCAAAAGCGTTATCCCCCATGGCCTTGGTGATAGTTTATGGTCCATAACGGAGTGGGCAAAGCTTCCGATGGGGTCCTGTAAGGCGTTCTTTTTGCAAGTGAAACCAAACTTTGTCGCCCACCTGAAACTTATGCAACACCCGATGTTGATCATGGCGCTGTTTGTACTTGTCATTGGACTTTTGTATGATATCCTGAACCTATTGGAAGATTTACTGGATCCGTTCAATGAACCGAATGGCTTTGTCGGCTTCAGTTGGAGTAGGAGATGAGTCAGTCGAGGTTACCGCAAGGGGAAGTGCAACATCAATGGGACCCAATGGTTGGAATCCCAACCCCACTTGAAAGGGGATGTGGTTGGTTGAGCTATGCAAGGCTTGGTTGTAGCTATGCTAGACATAAGGAAGGCTCTCATGCCATGTGCGAGGGTTCTTTGAATTATACATGTGAAGGATATGCACAATCATTCGATTTACAACCTCGGTTTGGCCATCTGTCTGGGGGTGGAAGGAAATGGATTGGTGAGCTTAGTGTCCAGTAGTGACCAGAGGCTCGACCAGAATGTGTTGAGAAATCGACTATCCCGATCTGAGACAATGGTTTGTGGGATTCCAAAATGTACCCAGACTCGTTCAAAGAAGAGCTTGGTAGTGGCCTCTACTGTTATGCTCTTCTTGTAGGCAACCAGAATCGCCATCTTAGAAAAGTGATCGACAACCACAAAAACATAGTCATTTCCTTGCTTGGTGGATGGGAGGCCCGACATGTAGTCCATTGAGATGGATTCCCATGGCCTATCAAGAGTAGGAAGAGGGGTGTACAAGCCTTGTTTCTTAGTGGTCAGTTTGGCAATAGCATAGGAAATGCAAGACCTGATATACTTGTCGACCTCCTGTCGAAGTTTTGGCCAATAGAAATGTTTTTGTAGCATCGCCACTATCTTTTCGATGCCGAAGTGTCCTGCCACCTGACTATAGTTGGCTTCCCAGATCATCTTCACTCACTTTCTTGATGGAACACATATATGGCCCAGACGACACAACAACCCATCCTGAAGATGGAAATTATCGACAACTGCATTTGCACCCAACATTTGGTAGGTGGTGGAAAAGTCAGGGTCTGTCTCATTAAGTTGGGGCCATCCAGATGTCTCATGGCGGCAAGAGTCTAGCACCGTGGTGAGTGTCATGACTGGCGGTCTGCTGATGCAATCAACAATGTGATTGGTTCTTCTTGTTTTATACTTGATGTTGAGGTGGAATTGCTACAAGTATGTGGACCACTTTTGATGGCATTCATTTTGCATTTTTCCCTATGTCTTTATGAACTGCAGTGGCTTATGATCAGTGTGGATGACTGTCTCCTTCCCAAGAATGTAATGTCTCCATTGGTGACATGCTTGCACAATGGAGTACATTTCTTTGTCGTAAGTAGGGTACTTACGGACAGTATCTGACAGTGTCTCACTATGATAGGCCACGGGGTGGCCATGCTGAGTGAGAATGACGCCCACGGCATAGTCTGAAGCATCTGTCTCGACCTCAAAGGGATGTTACAGGTCTGGTACTGAAAGTACTGGGGATGAGCACAAGCGCTGCTTCAAATCATCGAATGCTTGTTGTTGGGACCGACCCCACGCAAATTTCTCCTTACCACCACCCATGTTTATTTGGTTGAGGGCCCATGTAATATGGGAGAAACCCAACATGAACCTGCGGTAGAAATTAGCAAGTCTCAAGAAGCTCTGAAGCTCAGTGAGTGTTGTTGGGGCTGGCCAGTCATGGATTACTTGGATCTTGGCTAGATCCACATGTACTCCATGATGATCAATGATGTAGCCCAGGTAATGGACCCTGTCCATGCCGAAGGAGAATTTTTCTAGGTTGACGTATAGCTTGTGCTACTGCAGGGTGTACAGAACCTACTCAATATGCTGCAAGTGTTCATCCCAAGTCTTGTTGTAAATTAGAATGTAATCTATATACACCACTACAAAAGTATTGGTGAATGGTCGCAGGATATCATCCATCATCCTCATCAAAAGTGGCTGGAGCATTTGTCAAACCAAAGGGCATGACCAACCATTCAAAAAGTCCTTCCTTTGACTTGAAGGCGGTCTTCCATACATCTGTCTATTCTATCGGTACCTGGTGGTAGCTAGACTTCAGATCAATCTTACTGAAGTATTTGTCCCCCGTGAGTTGATCAAGGAGGTCATTGATTTGGGGAATCGGGTACCGGGTTTTGACAGTGATTTTATTCAGAGCCCAGTAATCAATACAGAGTCGTCATGTTCCATCTTTCTTCTGTACTAGCACGATTGGGCTCCTACGAGGTGATGATCTACAGTGTATGTGCCCCTTGTGGAGTAGTTCTTGGATCTGTCTCTTGATCTCCTCATTCTCTAACAAAGAGAAACGATATATTGTCCCATTTGGCAGTGGTGCGCTGGGGGCCAGGTCGATGGGGTACTTGACCTGGCAGTGCAGAGGTACCCCTGTAGATGAGGAGAAAATATCTGAGTATTCTTCCACGACCTTATCTACTTGCTTCTGCTGTGTGGAGAGGTTGGCCATAGAGACCCTGGATGTGGTTGCGATCTTTCCCTTATTCTGAGAGTGAATCACAAATAAGACAAACTTCCCCATCTGAGAGATGACCTTCCTGCATTGCTTAGAAGAGATCAAGGAAACAACACTAGGTGGGACTGCCTTGGGTATCCTGTACAATTTCCTGTTCAAAGTCATAATAACACTACAAGGCCTAGACTCATATACATCATGATGTTTCCATAAATAAGGTTGGCCCAAAAGAACATCACAAACTTCAAGAGGAGCAACATCACACAATACCTCATCTTTGAAGGCCTTGATGCCATACGATAGTCGACACTGTTGGACGACGTGGAGATCACTTCCTTGGTGGAGCCATCCAATGGTGTAGGGTTATGGGTATGGCATTGTTGGCAGGGCCAGCTGCTTGACAACCTTTGTTGAGATGAGGTTCTTCTGGATACCATTGTCAACGATGAAGTGCAGTGGGGTGCCTTTTACCCACATCTGTGAATGGAAGAGGCACTCTCCTTCTTTTGGCTTGTCTGGATCACCAGGCTGGAACATGGTGGTAGCAACGGTGGCACTGGGTTCCACGTCAATGATCCGTCTTCCCCTTTCTGGTTCTATCTCGGAGTCAGAATGTACATCTTATTCAAAGGCTTTCACTTCGGCCACCAGTGACTGCTTTGAGCGACAGTTAGTAGTGTTATGCCAAGGGCTCTTATGGAAGTCGCACCACTTCCCGGTATCTTTCTTTGTCCTTCCGGTGTCCTTATTTTATTGCGGCTTGTACTGGTTGTCTTGATACTATCCATATTTTCTCTGTCCTTTGTTCGGTGGCTTGGGGCTACCCTTTCCTGGCTTTTGTTGTGAGGGCTTCCCAGGCCCAAATTGTCGCATCTTTTGTTTGAGCTTCTGTTCGATTTTAACGACATATCGGTAGGACGTGCCCAAGAATGAGATGTCTAGAAATTCCATTTCAGTCTGGATGTATCTATGAAAAGCACCATGATACTTGAGCACCATATGTCGCTCTGAATCTTTGATCCCCAACTTGGTGCGCAAGGTATGGAATATATTTGTGAAATCTGGCACTGCTTGGTCTCTTTCTTGCCGCAGTGTGGTCCATTTGGTATACAGGTCGTCATAACTTCCGACAAGGTAGTATTGTTCCTTAATAGCATTCCTGAAGGATTCCCAGGTGGCTGTGACTGAAAATAATGAGGTTTACTATGTTTCCTTTTGCTCACAGAAAGTTTCCCACCAATCTTTGACATGGGGAACGACTTTGAGGAGCACAAAAGTACTCTTTTCTCTATTCGAAAATTTATGAACATAAAAATACCCTTCTAGTAGATTCAACCACTTGTCTATAGCATATGCATCTATATGACCTTCAAATATAGGAATATAAAAGTTTATTTGTACCTTGAAGGGGGCGGCACCTCCATTCGAAGAGGATGCATTGCCTGTTGGTAGTTGCTGAAGGATTTGCGCGAAATTATCCATCATTTCGTTCCTCTGTTGTGTGAGGGCTTCCTCAATAAATAGTTTGAAAGGATCTCTTGTCCCGTCATCTTTCCTTTTTCCTACCATGGGAGGTCTCTTGGGCATGCGAGAGCTTCTATCCTCAAGAGAAACAAGCTCGAGACCCAACTCTTTGTACTCCGACCTCGTTGGGGACATGCATTAAGACGACAAGGAGCAGACCGATATGATACCACTGATATGGATTTTATGACCATAATGAAATGAATACAGATTATTAACAGGTTGTTAACACAAAATAATAGAGATACAGTAAAAATGGTTTTCTATTCAATAACAAAATAAGCTGAAACTATAAAATGCAGTGGAAACAAGCTTGCTGGAATGGTGGCGACTTATCTCTGAGAAGAGATGTGACGGCACCGCGCATTCACAAGAACACAGATACAATGAGGCTCTGAAGGCATTTTTACAATAAGAAAGAATTCCAAAAACCCTATACATCCAAAAACCTAACCCTAGGAGATGAAATGTCAAAAGTCATGTGGGCCCCGTTTGGGTAAGCTAGTACATCAACTTCTCGGGGTTGTAACTTTTGCATACAATCTCTGTTTTAGGCGTGTGATAGCCCGTTGGAAAGGCATCTTCGAGGAGATTAATTTTTGGGGCTTAATAATTCCGTTGGATATCTTTGAGGAACTCGATACCGAAAAAACTTCATTTAGGCCCTCAAAATGGCCCCAGAAGTAAAAACTGCTAAAAATAGTAAATTGCCAAAAATGTCTAAAAACTGTTTTGAGCCAGTTGGAAAAGGTTGTTGGCCACCGATATCCATCTGGATCAGAAGGCGAACATTTGGTGGCAGGACCTGAAATTGTCCAAGGGCCTAAAGGAGAAATAGTTGGAATGGTCTGACTTCAAGAAGTATTTTAAGAAACAATATCTTTCTGAGAGCTATTATGAAAGGAAGACGGAAGAATTTTATGAATTACAACTCGGAAAAATGACAATGGATGAACTTATAAATAAATTTTTGGAACTACTAAATTTCTTACCATACATTTGGGAGGATAAGGTAAAAATCCAGCGACTCTTAAGTTGTTTACCACAGTCCTACAGGGACAGAATTGAGTTTGACAACCCGAAATCCTTGAGTGAGTCATTCAGGAAGGAACGAATGTGCTATGACTAGTATAAACAGTGGGTAGAGTTTCCAAAGACTTGGAAGGATAAGAGATAAGATGGAACACACTAGCAGAAGAAAGGATACCAACCAACTCCTTATCGAAATGCAACAAAAAGTTTCCCAAGGAAGGATTTTCACTCCAATCACCCGAATACGCAAGGTAGTGGTAAACTGTTGAACCTTGGAAGGAAAAGGTTTGGGGACAACACCTACGAGCCATTAAAGTGTTGGGAGTGTGGAGAGCCTCATCTAAGGAGGATCTGTCCACGTTTAATTGCAACAAACATAACTATTGTTCACAATTTGTAGGAAGCCTCGATAGTAGGTGACATGGGTAGAAGTCTACATCGGATAAATGCAACCATAGATGGTCGAAAAGCTGACCACCAGTCCTCGATGGTAGAGATTGAAGGTAAAATCCATGACACTCGAATTTTTGTTTTAATTGACCCTGGAGCTACATTAAGTTATATTACTCTCGATGTAGTAGAGTCGAATAAACTTAAGAAACAAAAGCATGCAAAATATTGGCTTGTACAACTAGCAACAAGGACTAAGAGAAAAGTAATTAACTTTATTTTTTATCTTGAGTTCAGTTTAGATGGTCAAAAGATAAGGACCAATCTGAAAATCCTACCACTAGGATATTATGATATGATTATTGGGATGGATTGGTTGGAACAACACAAAGCAGTACTAGATTATTATACAAAGGTACTTAGCTATATAGATAATTTTGGCACTGTTAGAACAACCCAAGGCATACCAAAACCGGTATCAGTCAGACAAGTTTCAACAATGCAACTCAAGAAATGTATTAGGAAAGGATGTCAAGTTTACGCCATCCAAGTGACGAATCTATTAGAAAAAGAAGATAAAGCCAAGTTACAAGACTTCGTTGTCCTACGTGAATTCAGAGACATGTTTGTATAAGAGATACCAGAATTACTTCCTAGGAGAGAAATAGATTTCTCTGTAGACTTACTACCCAGATCATCCCCTATCTCAAAAGCACCCTATCGAATGAGTCTACCAGAACTGACAGAATTAAAAATACAATTACAGGAATTGTTGGATAAAGACTATATCAGACCAAGTGTCTCGCCATGGGGAGCACCAGTCCTCTTTATGAAAAAGAAATATGGTACTCTAAGACTATTTATCGATTATAGACAACTGAACAAAGTAACCATTACAAACAAATACCCCTTACCCAGGATAAATGATCTGTTCGATCAAGTCGGGGGGGCCAAGATCTTCTCAAAATTGGATTTACGATCCGGTTATCATCAAGCTAGGATAAAGGACCAAGACATAAACAAAACATCTTTTTGAACAAGATACAGACACTACGAGTTTGTATTCATACCTTTCGGACTCACTAATGCACCAGCCGCATTTATGTGCTTAATGAATAGCATTTTTAGCCAGTACTTAGACAAGTTTGTAGTAGTATTTATCCATGATATTCTGGTCTATTCTAAAATGGAGGAGGAACATGATGAACACTTATGAATAGTCCTGAAAACACTAAGAAAACACAAACTATACGCAGAATTCAACAAATGTGATTTCTATCAAAAAGAAATACAATATTTAGGACATTTCATTTCCTCGGAAGGTATTGCCGTAGACACGGAAAAGATAAAAGCCATTATGGAATGGTCAGTGCCTAAAGATGTGGCATATATTCAGTCATTCATGGGAATCACTGGATATTCTCGCAGATTTATAGAAGGGTTCTCCAAGATAGTCAACCCTATCATGTCACTACAAAAGAAAGGGACCAAGTTCAACTAGTCGCAAAAGTGTCAAGACAGTTTTAACAAGCTAAAAGAATTATTGACATCGGAGCCCATATTGAAGGTAGTAGACCCAGATAAAGACTTTACAGTATGTGTTGATGCAAGTAAAGAGGGGCTAGGCAGTGTTCTAACTCAGGAAGGGCACGTGATTTGTTATGAATCCCAGAAATTAAAGGAACACGAGAAAAAATATGTCACTCATGACTTAGAATTGGCAGCAGTAATACATGCCTTAAAAATGTGGCGACACTATATCATGGGCAGAAAATTCTTACTATTGACAGATAATAGCGGAGTGAAATATCTGTTTAACCAACCAGACCTTAATGTGAGACAAGCAAGGTGGCTAGTCTTCTTGAGCAAATTTGACTTCGAAGTTAGACACATCAAGGGTAAGGAAAATAATGTAGCAGATTCTTTAAGCCGCATAATCCATGGGTTATTTGAGATAAATATCAGCAAAGTAGAAAGTGATCTAGAACAAAGAATAAGAATGGCAGGTGTTAATGACGAAAATTACACTAAGATGATGGCAGAATTGAAAAATAGTGTCACAAACTCAGATGAACCGGATATAAGTATTGACAAGGAGGGACTATTAAGATTTAAAAACAAACTTTACATAGCAGATTCAACAGAGCTAAAATTAACTATTTTAGACGAAGTGCATAAGAAACCATACTCTGGCCATCTAGGTTACCAGAAAACAATAACAACACTCAAAAAACTATTTTACTGGACTAATATGAAGGGTGAAACAATAGAGTACTTGGCTAGGTGCCAAGATTTCCAGCAGGTTAAGGCTAAACACCAGCATCTAGCCGGCCTATTACAACCATTACCAGTACCAGAATGGAAATGGGAAACCATCTCACTAGAATTTATAACAGGTTTGCCTAAAAATCAGAAACATAATGATTCTATCATGGTTGTAATCGATAAACTCAGTAATTCTGCACATTTTATTCCTGTAAAGTCTACTTTTAAAGCTATTAACATTTCTGAAATATTCATGAAATAAATTTTTAGACTACATGGTATTCCTAAAATGGTGATTTCAGATAGAGACGTAAAATTCACATCCACTTTTTGGAAGGAATTGTTTGTAGGGATAAATACTAATTTGAATTTCAGCATGAGTTATCATCCACAAACGGATGGATAGACTGAAAGGACAAACCAAATCATAGAAGATATGCTCTGCATGTATGTAAGAACAAAACCAAACAAGTGGGAAGACTACCTACACTTGGTGGAATTTGCATATAACAATGGGTACCAAACTTCGGCTAAGTTGAGCCCTTTCGAAATACTATACGATAGAAAGTGTACAACTCCGATTAGCTGGGATAACCCAGCTGACAGACTCATGGTTGGACCAGAGATGCTCCAAGAAATGGAGAACATGGTAAGAAAGGTACAATAGAACTTGAAAGAAGCACAGGATAGACAGAAGAGCTATGCAGATCAAAAAAGAAGACACGTGGAATTTTGAGTGGGAGACCATGTTTACTTGAAGGTTAAAACCTAGAAAGGCTTGCTGAAGTTAGGAAAATGTGCCAAGTTGGCACCCAGGTTTTGTGGGCCCTTTGAGATACTAACTCGAATTGGACACGTAGCATATCAACTTGCACTTCCATCTAATCTAAGAATTCATAATGTATTTCATGTTTCTTTGTTGAAAAAGTATATTCATGACCCTACTCATATGATTGATTGGAACTTGGTGCAAGTGGAACCCGAGGAAAATTTCCAAGTGGAACCCCTAATCATTCTGGACCGGAGAGAAATAACACTTCAGAATAGAGTCGTCGCTCAGGTAAAGGTGCAATGGAAGAACTTTAGTCCTGACGAGGCCACTTGGGAATGGGAGGGAGATATGCAGAAATATCATCCAATCTTGTTCCAGTAAAGGAACAAACACTGAGGATAGTGTTTTACTCAAGGAGGAAAGGATGTGACATCCCTCAAAAAAAAAATAAAAAAAAATTGTGTGTTGGAAAATTATTTTCGTTTTTGGCAAATTCGAATCTGGAATTTTTTTTCCATTTATGGCAATTCAAAATTTTGAATTTAATAATTGTATTTAATTATTGTGACTGTTAGGCAGAGATATGTTTGGACCCAACTAACTATTTGACTATGACACTTTTATCACAACAAAATAATTATATTAACTACAAGAGGAAAAATGGAACAACCATGTTAAAATCAGTTGACCATGACTCCATGAGTGGGGAAAAAGTTTGAACTACCTCTGGGATGATGATTACAAGTGGAAAATCAGAGATTTGGCCACTGGCAGCGCCTGAAAATAAGGGATTAAGAAGAGCTACGAAAATCCCCAAAGGAGGGAAAAGACCTGGGCAAAAATGGATAAATAGCATATGCGAGGAGGCAGGACACTGCCAAGTATTCTTGGAAAGGATTCTTGAGCTCTCTTGTTGTTATGAACATTGCATATTGAGTGTGAGGAAAGAGGAGTCCGTTGAAACAGAATTTTCTTGCTGTTATGAACATTGTTGAGTAAGTGTGAGGCAAGAGGAGAACTATTGGAATTGAAGGACATTGCTGAGGAGGAGTTTCCAAATTCGCCCTCATGGATTCATGGTTAGGATAGGGGGTGAATCGGGCAAGTGACTTTGGCTAACCTGTTCTACGGTTGGGAGGAACATGGCTATTCCCTTTGTCTTCCCATGGATTGGATTAAGATATGTTGATCTACTCCCTATCTATTATGAATGACTATGTTTTTATTTTGATGTCTTATTAAATCTGAACTAGAATGATGTCCACTCTCTATCTGAGTGATTTTTCTAAGGCATTGTATTGATTAAATTTGAACTGTAAAGTTTTTCCATTTCTGTCTGTTATGGGGAATATATGTGAAGAACATTTGTAATTATATTTCTATGGAAAGAGGAGATTAACGACAAAGAGCCAGATCCTATCTGTAGATAAACCCCTAGGAAACCAAACCTCAGATCCCTTAGAACGTCTTTACTAATGACCAATCTCTGATGGAATGATATTCTTAACTATGTATTTACATAGATGCATAGATCTAGTACTGTTGATGTTTAATGCATTGATTTAAAAGAGGCTCTAAGTGGATATTATAGAATTTACCCTATACAGAGAATTTTATCCTTTGTGCCCCTCTGTGCGTGTAAATTTCCTAAGTCCTTAGGCGTTCGGAATTCTGTGAGGTAAAAGTGTATCGTATCCTTCTACACCCTTAGTCTCCCAGAAACAAAAGTAAGATTTCTCCTAGAAAAAAAAAATTGAGAGTACCTGGAAAGGTTAAAGACCAAGGAGTGATGAAAATAGTGTGAAGAGTTATAGTAGGAGCTCTCTCTCCCCTTGCGTTTGTTTTTATTTCCTTACCTTTTTTTTGACAGGAACACTTAGTCGAACTTCCTTTTCACCTTTCGAAGGTTCATGTATATTGATGTATGATGGTACGAATCGTTGCAACCCTCAAGGCCTAACCCACCTCACCAGGACCTTCTTTCTCCTAGGCCCGAAGAGTCAACGACCTCTTCCAACTCCTCTCGGGAGTTCTCATTACCCATAGTTATCTCCTCGTGATCTCGCCTCACTTCTCGGGAAATCGGGTTTTGCAGTATCGCGAAACACGCATGCACAGTTCACATGTAAAACAAAATCCCGAACCCTGAAGGTCAACGGGTCAACACTTCCACTCTTTGTCGGGGATCTCCCTATCGAGAAATCGGCACTTGCGATGCGACAATTTACTTGCGCCCCAAAACTACGAACCCCGAACGCCGGTGACACCTGTCCTCCACTATATCCCGTGGTCCCACGCTTCCACGTCACTTCGGGATTTCGCGGATCACGAATCCACGATACAAGTTTCCTGGGTGTCGAAAACCCCGAATGCCGAACCCCGATATACTGGGATCTCTCGACACGCGTCCCGTGGAAATCAACGGCTCCCGTAATTTCGGGAAATCACTACTCGCGATTTCAACGAGCATGAAACTCTTTCCTCGTCCAACGTCGAATGCCGAAACCCGATGGGCTATGATCCTTCCTGCGCCTATGGGTTAAACCCCTCGCAGCTTCACTGAGATCGAACGGTTCGTGGGGTTTCGTGATTCTCCTCAGCAAACACTATCCGTCAATTCTCCGCCTTAGAGATTTCTCCTGCTCCAAAGCTTCTCTCAGTTTGAACCCCACCTAGGTCTGTTCCCGCAGTGTGTGCACAGGAACTATTCCTCCTAAGATTCGTCGACTCACTGCTTCAACTGAAGGTTGGCGCACTCCTGGCGCTCGGAATCCAATCACTCTCGAAGTGTTGGGTTTCCCAGACTCTGTGCACCTCTACAACAGAAGTCCCACAACTTCCTTTTCTCAGACTAACTATTGAGATCTCAACCTCGGCCTGCACTTCTCCTGCACGACACGAGTAACCCAATTCGACTTCTGGGTAGATGAGAATGAGAGTTAACTGTTGAGCCTCATCAACGCACTCTATGCGGATGAATTCGACTGCACTCTATGCAGGAATCTCCTGGCTCAAACGGAGAAACAATTTAAACTCATTCTCCTGTCTTTCATAGATTTCAATAAATCTCTAAAAATACATGCACAACATATTCACAGCAAATGCATACAAAGGAAACAAACATCCATAAGCATATAAACACATACACAGAGAAAACAACACCAGTCATGAAATTGAATCAAAATCTCTTTCTATTAATCCAATCTGTACATGAGGGCTCTCCACAAGTTCTTTGCTCTGCTCTGCTTGCTCTCAATGATAATGAATAATAATAATTTACAATAATACAAAGGAGGGTGCCTATATTCCGTTCTCCCTCTCGAAACCTAAAAACTATCAACTCTACAATGAATTCCTATCTACCATCATTAACTCTAATAAATGACTTCCTATCTACTTAGGATGAGAGCTTAAAGGCTCAAGGTCCATTTACATATACAAGTGCGCTTCTTTAAATGTGTCTTCATTAAAGAACGGCGCAGCTACATCACGGTGAAATTCAAAAAAAAAAAAAAATTGTTGGCTTGTCCAGCTGTCTTTCCTGCTCCATGCGCTGGCTCGCTTGGTGAGTGATCGATGCTTCTGCATCTTACTCCTCGGCTTGAAAGATTTCATGGGCTCCTGTCCATGAGCTCCTACACAGTCTTCCCATGCTTCTGAATAACTACCTCTGTTTCCCAGCTGGCATCCTCCACTGGGTTATTCTTCCATTTCACCAGGTATTCAAAATATTACTTCCGCCTGGTCTTCTCACCTATCCGCTTATCCAGTATGCACTCCATATGTGGTTTCTGTGCAACTGGCAATTGCTTCTGCCACTGTACCCCTGGCTCCTTAGCTCCTGTTTCTGCTTCATCAGCTCTGTATGGGTATAAATCCGAGATATTGAAAATCGGAGATATCTCGATGCCCTCTGGCAACTCAAGCTCATATGCATTCTCCCCGAATTTCTTCAGGACTTTGCATGGCCCAATTTTCTTAATCTTGAGATTGTTGTATGTTCCCCTTGGGAACCTTTCCTTCCTTAAGTGTGCCAGAACCATGTCCCCAACTTCAAACTGAAGTTGTCTCTTCCGCTGATCGACTTTGTGCTTATACTCTTGATTGGACTTATGCAGTCTCTGCCTCACCTCCGCGTGAAGTTCCTGCATTGATTCTGCGAACTCTTCAGCACGAGTGCTGCTACTTTCATCCTGTCCTGGCTCCCTGAGCTCAGAAACTCCCCTTGGCTATGTTCCATACAAAATCTGGAATGAGCTTCTTCCTATACTCCGATTCACCGAATCGTTGTACGCAAACTCTGCCTGTGGTAATATCTGGTCCCAACTGTTGTGGTGTTCTGTCACCAAGCTCCTCAATAAATCCCCCAGACTTCTATTGACCACCTCGGTCTACCCATCTGTCTACGGATGGTATGCTGAACTAAAAGCCAAATTAGTTCCCAACTTCTTCCATAGCGTCCTCCAAAAATGACCTATCAATTTTGTATCCCGATCCGAGACTATGCTCCTCGGAAATCCATGCAATCTAACAATCTCTTTGAAAAACAAGTTTGCGATGTGCGTCGCATCGCTGGTCTTATGACACGAAAAAAAATGTGCCATCTTCGAGAACCTGTCCACCACCACAAAGATGGAATCAATGCCACGTTGTGTTCTCGGCAAACCCAACACAAAATCCATACTGATTGCCTCCCATGGCCTTTCAGGTATGGGAAATGATTGATATAACCCAACATTCTACTTTCGGCCCTTTGAATGTTGACATGTCCTGCATCTGTCAACAAACTGTTTGACATCAGTGCGCATCGCCGGCCAAAAATACGATTCGCTCAGCTTGGTGAATGTTTTATCATGTCCAAAGTGACCTGCTAATCCTCCCCTGTGTTTTTCCTTCACCAAATTCTCCCTCATGGAGAAATTTGGTATGCACAATTGATTTCCCTTGAACAACAATCCCTCCTGGATCATGAAATCTATCCAAGGAGTCCGATCTCTGAGAACTGGATTCTCGGCTGCTTCGTATGCTTCTCTGAAATCTGCATCACCTGCATACATATCTTTCAGATTTTCAAAACCCAAAGTCTCTACTCTGAACTCCTGCAGCAGCAAACATTTCCTGCTCAAAGCGTCAGCCACTTTGTTAGCAGTCCCCGAAATGTGCTTAATGACAAACGTGAAATTTTTCATGTACTCTACCCATTTCGCATGCTTCTGGTTCAACTTCTCCTGTTGACTTATAAAATGCAATGCATGATTATCGCTATATAGTACAAATTCTTTGGGTATCAAGTAATGCCTCCACTTCTTCAATGCCTGTATAATGGCATAAAACTCTTTGTCATATGTGGAGTACTTCAGTTTTGCATCATCCAGCTTCTCGCTGTAATATGCAACAGGTCTGTCATCTTGACTCAGGACCCCTCCAATAGCATACCCACTGGCATCACACTTCACCTGGAAGGTTTTCCAAAAATCAGGCAACACCATAATTGGTTGCTCTGTTATCTTTCACTTCAACAGATTGAAGCTTCTCTCAGCCTCTGTTGTCCAATGAAAAACTTTATGCCGTTTCTTCACTGTTTCCATCATCGCGGCGCTAATTCCACTGAAATTCCGAATGAACTTTCTATAGAAACTAGCTAAACCATGGAAGCTCCTTACCTCAAAAACATTCCTCGGCGATGGCCAATTCCTGATCACCTCCACCTTCTGAGGATCCATCTTCAACTCATTTTCCGAGATTACAAAACCCAAATAAATGAGTTATGTCTGCATGAAGGAACACTTCTTCAAATTGATCAACAGCTTCTCCTGCTGTAGTCTTCTCATCTCAATGGCCAAATGTTTCAAATGTTTAGCCCTGGTCTTGCTGAAAATCAGTATGTCGTCCAGATATACGACCACAAATTTGCCAATGAATTCCCGCAGGACTTAATTCATCATCCTCATAAAAGTGCTTGACGCGTTTGTCAATCCAAATGGCATGACCAGTCGTTCGTACAAACCTTCATTTGTCTTGAATGTTGTCTTCCATTCATCTCCCTCTCTCATGCGAATCTGATGATATCCGCTCTTGAGATCAATCTTTGAAACATAATTTGCCCCACTCAGGCAATCCATCAGGTCATCCATTCTCGGCAGTTGAAATCTGTACTTGATGGTGATCTTGTTTATAGCCCTGGAGTCTATACACATCCTCCAGCCTCCATCCTTCTTCAGACTCAATATTGTTGGAACAACACACGGACTGAGACTCTCTCTGACTAGTCCTTTGTCCAGCAGATCCTGTACCTGTCTTTTGACTTCCTCGTTCTCCTGAGGTGTCAACCTGTACGCTACCTTATTTGGTAAACTTTCTCCAGGTATGAGGTTAATATGGTGACTCACACTCCTCATCAGCGACAACGAACAAGGTAATTCATCCACGATGATATCAACGAACTCTCCCAGCAGTTCCTGAATCTCGTCTGGAAAGTCATCCACTCTTGTGCTTGTCAGGACAATTATTGGCTTCCTGACAACAAAGAACTGTGGATCTTCATTCCTTTCCATCTCTGTGAGAATTTCCTTCCCACTCATAAGAAGTATCATGCTGTTTACTTCTAGCTTCGCTTCCTTATCCTTTATCAGAAGCAATGTATGCGACCTCCCATCCTTCTCCAAGGTGTATGTGTTCATTCTCCCATCATGAACAACATTTCGGTCGTACTACCATGGTCTTCCCAATAATACATGAGAGACATCCATGGGAATGACATCACATAGAATCTCATCCTTATATTCACCCATTTTAAATTTAACCAAGCATTGTTTTGTAACACATACCTGGTGTCCTTTCTGAAGCCATGACACTTTGTAGGGACTTGGGTGATTGGTCGTCTCCAGCTCCAATTTCTCCACCATCTCGGTCAAAACGAGATTATCGGTGCTTCCGCTGTCCACTATGACCTTGCATTTCTAGCCCTTGGTCTTGCAAGTCATCCGGAATAGTCTGCATCTCTGAGCTGTATCTTCCACCTCTTTCTCAGGAGTTAACAAATTTTTATGCACCGTCAGCGACTTCCCACTTCCAGTGTCTTCATCCTTATCATCACGCCTCTGCGCCTCAGTGATGTGAGCTTCTCCTCTTTCCATCTTCCTGTCTGGACAATCCACAGCCTTGTGTCCATCCTTTGCACATGTAAAACATGTGATGATTCCTCCACGGCCTCTTCCTCTACCTCAAGTACGAGGAATAGCATTGGTGTCAGCATATCCGCCACCCTGATCTGTATGCTGCCTCCTCGGCTCAACATATTGCTGCCTTGGTTGTGAGGTTCCACCTCTCTCAACCTTACCCTGAGGTCTCTGCCATTCCTCCTTGGGCTTCTAAGTTCTTTCTTGAGCAATTGCCTTGCCTCTGGGCTGACTCTTGCCTCGCCCTCACTGACCTTGCTTACAGCTCAGCTTCTCTTCGGCTTTTAGAGCCATCTGGTACGCATCCTCAACTGTTCGGATGGTAACCATGCTTAGCTCATCCTGAATATCATACCTCAATCCATTCAGGTATCTCGCCACCTTTTCGTCATCACTCTCCCGATGACCTGCTCGAATGTTGAGCCTGTAAAATTCTTCGGTGTACTCCTTCACCGTCATCAACTTCTGCCTTAGGTTCTACATCCGCCTGAACAGAGTGATATGGTAGTCCCTAGGGATGAATTTCGCTTTCATCTTAGCGATCATCCGATCCCAGCTTTTAATTTTCTGTTTTCCTTTCTAGCGCCTATCATCCTGCAATTCATCCCACCATAAAGCTGCATGTCCTTTCAACTTTGTGACAGCATGCCTTATCTTCTTGTCCTCTTCGATATCCTCATAATCGAAGTAGGTATCGAGTGCTCAGATCCAATCCAGCAACTCTTTTGCATTTAGACTCCCCTCATAGACGGGAATGTCCATCTTGGTCTTTGAACTCATTCTAGAAATGGCTCTAATCAACCTCTCTATCGAGGCATCTTCTGCTGTGACCTCTTTTGCATTGTGTCCAGCTTCCTCTTCCACCTCGGAATCACTGAACTCCACTGCACCAGCTCCGCGTCTCTGTGCATTTTCCATCTCCTCAAGCCTTACTCGAAGATCTCTCATCTGGCGCTCCATCTCTGGGTTTCCTGCTGGCCTACCCCTTCTTCAGGCATGCCTGTCTTCTTGATCAGGTGACTGCCTCTCTCTTCTGGGTGGCATAATGAACCTCTATCTCTGCTACAGAAAGAAAATATACTCCTGCTCTGATACCACTTGGTGCAAATCGTTGCAACCCTCAAGGCCCGACCCGCCTCACCAGGACCTTCTTTCTCCTGGGCCCAAAGAGTCAAAGAGCTCTTCCAACTCCTCTCGGGAGTTCTCACTACCCACAGTTATCTCCTCGCGATCTCCCCTCACTTCTCGGGAAATCGGGTTTCGCAGTATCACGAAACGCGCATGCACAGTTCACATGTAAAACAAAATCACGAACCCCGAAGGTCAACGGGTCAACACTTCCACTCTTTGTCGAGGATCTCCCTATCGGGAAATTGGCACTTGTGATGCCACAATTTACTTGCACCACAAAACTCCGAACCCCGAACGCCCGTGACACCTGTCCTCCACTATATCCCGTGGTCCCACGCTGCCACGTCACTTCAGGATTTCGCGGATCGTGAATCCACGATACAAGTTTCCTGGGTGTCGAAAACCCCGAATGTCGAACCCCGATATACTGGGATCTCTCGACATGTGTCCCGTGGAAATCAACGGCTCCCGTAATTTCGGGAAATCACTACTCGCGATTTCAATGAGCACGAAACTCTTGCCTCGTCAAACGCCGAATGCCGAAACCCAATGGGCTATGATCCTTCCTGCACCTATGGGTTAAACCCCTCGTAGCTTCACTGAGATCGAATGGTTCACGGGGTTTCACGATTCTCCTCAGCGAACACTATCCATCAATTCTCCGCCTTAGAGATTTCTCCTGCTGCAAAGCTTCTCTCAATTTGAACCCCACCTGGGTCTGTTCCCGCAGTGTGTGCACAGGAACTATTCCTCCTGAGCTTCGTCGACTCGCTCCTTCAACTGAAGGTTGGCGCACTCCTGGCGCTCGACATCCAATCACTCTCGAAGTGTTGGGTTTCCCAGACTCTGTGCACCTCTGCAACAGAAGTCCCACAACTTCCTTTTCTCAGACTAACTGCTGAGATCTCAACCTCGGCCTGCACTTCTCCTGCACGACACGAGCCTCATCAACGCACTCTATTCGGGTGAATTCGACTGCACTCTATGCAGGAATCTCCTGGCTCAAACGGAGAAACAATTTAAACTCATTCTCCTGTCTTTCATAGATTTCAATAAATATCTTAAAATACATGCACGGCATATTCACGGCAAATGCATACAAAGGAAACAAACATCCATAAGAATATAAACACATACACAGAGAAAACAGCACCAGTCATGAAATTGAATCAAAATCTCTTTCTATTAATCCAATCTGTACATGAGGGCTCTCCACAAGTTCTCTTCTCTGCTCTGCTTGCTCTCAATGATAATGAATAATAATAATTTACAATAATACAAAGGAGGGTGCCTATATTCCGTTCTCCCTCTCGAAACCTAAAACCTATCAACTCTACAATGAATTCCTATCTACCATCATTAACTCTAATAAATGCCTTCCTATCTACTTAGGACGAGAGATTAAAGGCTCAAGGTCCATTTACATATACAAGTGCGCTTCTTTAAATGTGTCTTCATTAAAGAACGACGCAGCTACATCACGGTGAAATTAAAAAAAAAAAAGAAGTTTGCTGGCTTGTCCAGCTGTCTTTCCTGCTCCACGCGGTGGCTCGCTTGGTGAGTGATCAATGCTCCTGCATCATATGGATTCTAAACTCATGAATTTTCGAACATCGAAACCTCGAAGCTTCCACTTTTCACATTTCGGAGGTTGGTTACATGAGAGGTTTGGGGCATTTGAACTCATGAAGTTCTAAACCCCGAAATGCAGGTCCCACCTTTTCAGAACTTCGGGAAATGTGTTGTGTTGTTGTTTGACATTTGAAACCATGAAACACCGAATTTTGAAATCCCAAAAATACGAGTCCCACCTTTACCTTTTCAGAACTTCGGGAAAGGTTTTTTTCTGTTGTTTGACATTTGAAACCCCGAAACCCCGAATTATGAAATCTCGAAATACGGGTCCCACCTTTACCTTTTTGGAACTTCGGGAAATGTTTTGTGTTGTTTATTGACATTTGAAACTTCGAAACCCCGAATTCTAAAATCCTAAAAATATGGGTCCTGCCTTTACCTTTTCGATACTTCGGGAAAGGTTTTGTGCTGTTGTTTGACATTTGAAACCCCGAAACCCCAAATTCTGAAATCCTGAAATATGGGTCCCACCTTTACCTTTTTAGAACTTCAGGAAATCTTTTGTGTTGTTGCTTGACATTTGAAACCCCGAAACACGAATTTCTGAAATCCCGATATACGGATCTCACCTTACCTTTTCAGAATTTCAGGAATTGTTGTGTATTGATGATCGACTATTGTACTCACGAAATCCTAAACTCCGAAATCCCGAAGTGTTGGTCACTCCTCGCAATTTTGGGAGTGGTTGTGTGTTTATATTTGACTATTGAACTTGCAAAGTCCTGAACCCTGAAACCCCGATGGGAGAATCCCACTTTCCTTTTTCACCTTTCATAGGTTGTGGTGTGTTAATGTTTGACACTTTCAAACGTGAAATCCTGAACCCCGAAATCCCAAAGTACTGGGTCCACAGTCTTCCCGCTTTCTCGTGTTTTTCGCAAATGGTGCTGCCCCTTTGTTTCGTTTTGTGTTCGGCACTTATAATCACTGAAACTCGATTGACCTCGGTTATGTTTCACAAATTGTAGAAACCTAGAAGAAACTTATTGTTATGGGAACCACTCTAATAACGTAATGAATAGACTGGTAAAATAACGTTGTAGAGTCTTCATCCTGAATAGAGGTATGGAAGTAACATACCATTTTACAAGTAGATTGAATTGAAAACAGAGGGTAATTTTTTTTATGTAGGGTTTTGGTCATAAAACCCCAAATTTTCTTGTATTGTTAAGACTGTGGTAGTGTTATAGGTACTAGCAGATAAGAGAGTAATTATAATTTTCAGGATCTTAATTAAACATTGTGGTAGTAAATACTCATTATATCATCGATTAGAAAACTCAAGTTGAATGGTAAGGACAGTCAACGACAGTAAGGACTCTAAAAAACCTTCAGACTCAAGCCTTCTAACATAAATCTTACTTACTTGATATGTCGAAACTTTTCAAGGATAAATGTACAAATCATTTATTTTTTTTATGATGATTTTTGAGGTACATTACATCCTACCTCCTAGGTTCTTATCAAGGAGATCCTCCCATGACCCCACTTTTGGGGTCCGAATAAGTATCTGTTGTTACCTCAAATGGCTTTGAAACTCTAGAAGAACATCCCCTTGAAAAACATGACACCCCAATCATCGCAGATACCCCCATGTCAAAATCAAGCCTGGAGCAAATTCCAGGTTCCTTACCACCTATTTGGAAAATAGTCACTCAAGCCCTAACCCAAATTCCATTGTTTTATCCACCACATCGTGTCATATTATCAAGTCATTTCTACTCTGACCTTACCCAACATGGTGATATACATCCCCATGTTGGACCTACCACACCTATCATCCAAACTCAACAGCTTCCTACTAGTCACATAGTTGCACCCACCACTACCAAAAAAGGGGGAAACAAGCAAAACAAAGGAACAAACCAACCTTGTGTCCAAAAACCATGTGTACTATGTGAAATAGTCAGACACCCAACCAATGTTTTCCCTAATTTTAATAGATTAAACAATCTAATCCAATTTCCCAGAGTAGCACCCTTATTCCCTACCCCCACAGTGGCACCTACCTTGACAAAATACTCTTCCACAAAAAAGAAGGGCCTGCATACCAACCATGCATGCACCCTATGCAAGGAATACAATCATTGTACACATCACTTCCAAACTCTCCCTACCTTTTGTGAGACTCTAAGAGCAGTGAAATAAACACCACTTATAGATACCTATCAAGCCACCCACACTCCTACTAGCACTCATGCCATTTACTACATCTCTATGTCAGTAAATGAATGCCTGGGATTCCCCTGTGTATTATATTACCAAATGGATCATTACATGTATATATTACTACTCATTATCAAATTATGGCTGCACCATAGGGCTTCCATTCCAACCATTGTAATCCAGACCCAATCTCCATCAAACTGATCTCTGGAAATTCCCTCTCCCGAAAATCTATAGTCCAACCTTCTCCCTTTGACTCCTATGGCCATACCCATTCCTTAATTGTCAGAATATTTACAACAAAAACCACTCAATTCATTGGTAATTCCTTTTCCTGACATTTTACCTCCTTCCATCTCTCATGATCCAAACACATGTTTGGACATATGGTGTATTTCCTATAATGAAGTGGACTCCTCCCCATCCACCACACTATGGGATGTTGAGACTATTGTTGGATATGTATTATATTCTTTTCATGACTAGCCCTAGTGTTTTCTACTCTGCAATGGGCATCTAGGGGGGTTTGAGGGGGGGGGAAACCCCTCCTATGTGGGGGTTGGGAGAAAATTCCGCTGAGAATTTGTTTTTTCCTCAGGAAACATATCACATTTTTTCTTGTTTTTTATGTCACCTTGATTTTCAGAATGGAGTTGTAGAAAGAATGAACATGACGCTAATGGAAAAAGTAAGTTTCATGCTCAATGGTGTTGTTTTAGGGAAATAATTTTGGGTAGAGGCAGTGGGTATTGCATGTTATCTAGTCAACATATCACCCTTATCAATGCTGGATGACAAGACTCCACAAGAGGTATGGACTAGTAAGAAGCATTCTCTCACACATCTCAAGGTATTTGGCTGTGAATCCTATGTTCACATTCCAAAGGAAAACAAGAGTAAGCTATATAAGAAGGTTGAAAAGTCTCTCTTTATTGTGTATAAATATGCTCTAAAAGTTTATAAGCTTTGGAATCAAGAAACTAAGAAGGTAGTGTATAGCCGAGATGTGGTATTTAGAGAAATGAAGGATGTTGTTAAACAGGAAGTCCTACCAAGTAAGGAAGAACCAAAGAAAATAGGGTTTGATTTAAAGGATGATGAATCAGACTCTACAAAAGAACATGAATAATAAGAAGAATATCACCATACTCCAGTATTGAAGAGATTGGTTCTCGAAACAAGGCTACCATAAAGTATAGTCCATATGATTTATGTTCAAATTTTTCTTTGTCTATTACTAATGATGATCCTAGACCTGTCAGGGAGGTAGTGGATTCAGAGGATGGAAAGATCTGGAAAAAAGGCCATGGATGAAGAAATGGAATCCTTGTATAAGAATGAGGCTTGGGATCTAGTGTATTTGATGAATGTAGTAAATCCCATTGGTAGGAAATGGGTATTTAAAAAGAAGATGAATGCAGAAGGAAAAGTGGAGAAACACTAAGCTCTATTAGTAGCAAAAGGTTATTCCCAGGTTAAGGGAATTGATTTTGGTGAGATTATTTCTCCTGTTTCCAAGTTAACTTCTATAATATTTGTGTTATTTGTTGTTGCTTCATTTTATTTTGAAGTAGAACAGATGGATGTAAAGAAAACATTCGTACATGGGGATCTGGAAGGAGAAATCTATATGAAGCACCGAGAAGGATTTTTTTTGAAGGGAAATAAGGAGCTGGTATGAAAGATAAAAAAGTAATTATATGATTTAAAACAATCGCCAAGGGTGTGGTATAAAAATTTTGATACTTATGTGCAGGGACTTGGCTTCAAAAGAAGCAAAGAAAATCATTGTGTATATTTTAAATTAATTAGTGATCATTTTATTTATATGGTCTTGTATGTGGATGACATGTTGTTGATAGGAAACAACAAGGATATTATACAGGATGTGAAAACTAAGTTGTCCTCTAAATTTGACATGAAGTATATCGATGCTTCAAATTTCATTTTTGGCATGGAAATTAAAAGAGATCGGAAAAAGTGGAAAGTTTGGTTAAATAAGAGAAAATATGTCGAGACAATATTGTAGAGGTTTAATATGTAGGAATGTAAACCGATCAACATCCCTATTCCTGTTGGTGTAAACTTATCTGCAGATCAGTTTCCCAAGACACATGAAGAGGAGGATGACATGTCTCGTGTTCTATATGCGATTGCAGTTGAAGGTTTGATGTATGCAATGGTATGTACTAGACCATACATTGCACATGCAGTGGGAGTTTTGAGCAGTTATATGTCAAAACCAGAGAAGGAACATTGGACAATATTAAAAATGCTTTCTAGGTATTTGCGTGGCACTACTAGCTATGGATTGTGGTACCAAGAGACTAGTATTAGACAAAGTGTTGTACATACATGGATTTTTTGATGTAGACTAGGATGGAGATCTAGATCGTAGGATATCAACAAGTGAGTATGTGTTTAATCCATTTGGAGGAGCAATCAGTTGGATGAGAAAAAGACAAGTTCTAGTGTCACTTTCAAGTATAGAAGTTGAATACATGGCATCCACTCATGCAAGTAAGGAAACAATATGGTTTAAATTTTGTGTTCAGGTATTTTGTTGGTACAACAAGATGTAAGGATAGATTGTGACAGTCAGAGTGCAATTTTTCTAGCGAAGAACCCGACTTATCGTTCAAATACAAAGGATATTGATATTCAACATCACTTTGTGAGAGACATGGTTGAAGAAAATAAAGTGTTGCTAATGAAGGTGGACACTTTGAAGAATATTGCAGATTCATTAACAAAATTTGTGAGCACTAATAATCTCTCTTGGTGTAGAGTATCCATGGGTATTGTTTCCCTAGATTGTCAATTATGTAGCCATGTAACCCCCTGTATGAAAAGAAAACAAAAGGTGGGAGAATGTTCAGTATGTGTTATATTCTTTGCACGACTAGCTCTAGTGCCCGCTACATTGCATCGAGCATGCATTCTCAATGGTGTTCGGTTACAGAAAGATTTTTGGGTAGAGGCAGTGGGTATTGCATGTTACTTAGTCAACATATCACGCTTATCAATGTTGGATTACAATACTCCACAAGAGGTATGGACTAGTAAGAAACATTCTCTCACACATATCAAGTGATTTGGTTGCAAAGCCTATGTTCATGTTCCAAAGGAAAACATGAGTAAGCTATATAAGAAGGCTGAAAAGTGTATCTTTATTGTGTATAAATATGCTCTCAAAGGTTATAATCTTTGCTACCTAGAAACTAGGAAGGTAGCATATAGATGAGATGTGGTATTTAGAGAAATGAAGGATGTTGTTAAATAGGAAGTCGTACCAAGTAATGAAGAACCAGAAAAAACAAAGTTTGATTTAAAGGATGATGAATCAGAATCTACAAAAGAACATGAGTAATAAAAATAATATCACCATACTCCATTATTGAAGAGATTGGTTCAAGAAACAAGGCTACCATAAAGGTATAATCCATCTAATTTTTGTTCAAATTTTGCTTTGCATATTACTCATGATGATCCTAGAATTGTTAGGGAGGGAGTGGATTCAGAGGATGGAAAGCTCTGGAAAAAGGCCATGGATGAAGAAATGGAATCCTTGGATAATAATGAGGCTTGGGATATATTGTATTTGATGAATTGAGGAATTCCCATTGGAAGGAAATGGGTATTTAAAAATAAGTTGAATGAAAAAGGCAAAGTGGAGAAATACAAAGCTCTGTTAGTAGCAAAAGGTTATTCCTAGGTTAAGGGAATTTATTTTTGTGGGATTATTTCTCTTGCTACCAAGTTAACTCCTATAATATTTATGTTATCTGTCACTACTTCATTTTATTTTGAAGTAGAACAAATGGATGTGAAGACAACATTCATACACGGGGATCTGGAAGAAGAAATCTATATGAAGCAACCAAAAGGATTTTTTGTGAAGGGAAAGAAGGAGCTGGTATGCAAGATGAAAAAGTACTTGTATGGTTTAAAACAATCACCAAATATGTGGTATCAAAAGTTTGATACTTATATGCTGGGAATTGGCTTCAAAAGAAGCAAATAGAATGATTGTGTGTATTTTAAATTAATTGTTGATCATTTGATTTATTTGGTCTTGTATGTGGATGACATGTTGCTGATAGGAAACAAAAAGGAGATTATACAGGATGTGAAAACTCAGTTGTCCTCTAAATTTGACATGAAGTATCTTAGTGCTTCAAATTTAATTTTCGGCATGGAAATCAAAAGAGATCGGAAAAAGAGGAAACTTTGGTTAAATTAGAGAAAGTATGATGAGACAATATTGTAGAGGTTTAATATGTAGGAATGTAAACTGGTCAACATCCATATTCTTGTTGGTGTAAAGTTATGATGCAGGAGCATCGTACAAAGCCAAATAATGCGCCTAGCCAAAGGAACATTATGATCATTCAGATTTCATAAGTTGTAGAGTTGTAGCATAGATCTGTAGAGAAGAACCCATGTACAAGAGCACTTGAGTTAATATATGAAACTTTGACTCAATTTTCATGGTGTTATGAGGCTTACTATTTACATTTATTAAATGGTATGTTTACAGTTGTTTTATTTTCTCTGTTATGCATTTATTTCAATGTTGTGTCGGGTGTATGATTTCATGTTGAATGTATGAAGTCTGAGAGAGGAGAAGAATGAGTTTCAATTGTTTCTCTTCCTCAGAATTCCTGCATAGAGTGTAGTGAATGTCCACAAGGTGTGTGTTGACGAGGATATGAGTTTTATCTCAGAAATCTCAGGAGAGATATCATTGTTCTCATACCAACAAAAGTGTTGTTGAAGCATAGAGCCATGCAAGGTGTGCACAGGCTAGTTGAAATCTTTGAACTTATCAACCAAGGGGAAATTTGAAGGACTATTGTTACAAAGAGTGCACAAGGTTGAATATTCAAATAACCAGAGGTTATTTGAAGGTTTTCCGCAAGGAGTGCAAGCAGGGATCCTTTTGGAAGCTTGAGTTTGCAAGTGAAATCTCAGGAGGGATAGCACCTTTGACGTGTTCAAAGGGAGGCAGAGATCGAAATAATCTCGTA
This sequence comes from Picea engelmannii, assembly GCA_009831015.1. Taxonomy (NCBI): domain Eukaryota; kingdom Viridiplantae; phylum Streptophyta; class Pinopsida; order Pinales; family Pinaceae; genus Picea; species Picea engelmannii. Next base: position 352,018 of record ML803634.1, read on the forward strand.
GAAGTCAATTTCAGGTGGAAGGATGCGAAGTCATTTTGGCCAGAGTTCCTTGAAGAAGAGTGAACGGACAGTGAAATTTCTTCATGGAAGAAGTGTCGAAATCCCGTGGACCGTTGGATGTCGCATATCTGTGAGAAGGTTAAGGCTGAGTGTCTTTTAGCATTCAGGAGCTCAGGAGGAGTATTGACCATTGGATGAGAAGAAACAGGAGTTGTTGATTCCCTTTTGGAGTGGAATTTTGACATTTTGGCATTTTGGGGTTCGACATTTCAGTAATTTCGATGACAAGGAGTCGGGGCACTTTGCATTGAAAACCCCAAAGTCATGAAATGTGACATGTCTTTAGAGTAGGGATGTGTTCATGGAGGAAGAAGTCACATGGACCGAGATTTGGTCAAGGACTAATCGTTGTTGAACCCATTTTTTCATTTTGGCATTTCAAGGTTTGGGAAGTACAGGAGGTTGTGATTTTGGAATCGAGAGTTTCAAACTCCCAATTCATGAAATCCCAAAAGATCCAAAGCTGTTGGATTGAGGAAGATATCAGCTGTAGATGACGAGGAAGGTGAGGCTTCGGGAATTCAGGAAAAGGAGTTTCAAAAGGTAAGGAAACTCTCTGCTGTGGATTTTCGCGAGTCGCGAAATATCAAAGAGCGAAAGGAAAAATTCCCAAAGGTTGAGGGACAATAACCATTGGGCCCCAATCGAGTTTCAAGGTTTTGGGACTCAAGAGGTAGAGTTGCATGGTCAACACAAATCATGAAATCATGAAGAGAGAAACACCAAAAGGTGGGTCCCAAGTATCAGTCAGAGGGTATGTGTGACAAAATTCAAAAGAGTGGTCAAGGTTCAAAGAAAATCCCGAAAGAACGTAAGTCGTTGGATAGAGGTCGACCCAAAACCATCAATCTCTCCAAAGGAGAAATTTTGGAGTTCGGGGAATGGAGTGACCAGTGGTTGGGTTCGCTGCATTTCAAACTCTCAGTTACCAAAATACCGATACAACCAGGATCATTGGATTGAGGGAGGCTCATAGCCCTCGATCTCGTCTAAGGGAGAAATTTCAGGTTTCGGGGTTTGAAGAGTCCAAAGACTCGACTCTCTTGCATCATTGAGTCACGAAATGTGAAAATCGTCTCTTGGCTTGGCCGGAGGTCATATATGGTGGTCGTGTGGAGGTGAAGACTCATGCCTAGTGCACATTGTGTAAGTGGGGTTTTCATGAAGGACTTGTGGATCAGATTCATGGGGTTCCAGTAAGGGCCCGAAAGAACTATTTCAGTTTTGTGGATTCAAAGAAGATTGATCCTGTATGGATCTTGGCCCGAGGGTCGGGTCTACGGATTAGTGTCCCAAGACATAGGAAGAGGAGGTTGACATGTCTTGTGTTCCATATGCGATTGCAATTAGCATTTTGATGTATGAAATGGTCTGTAATAGACCAAAAATTGCACATGCACTGGGTGTTTTGATCATGTATATGTCAAAACTAGGGAAAGAGCAGTGGACAATAGTAAAAATGGTTTCAAAGTATTTGCATGGCACTACTAGCTATGGATTGTGCTACCAGGGAAAACTAGGATTAGACAGAGTGTTGCACATACATGGCCTTGTGGATGCAGACTGGGATAGAGATATGGATCATAGGAGATCTACAAGTGAGTATCTGTTTAATCTGTTTGGAGGAGAAATCAGTTGGATGAGAAAAAGACAAGTTGTAGTGGCATTTCAAGTGTAGAAGTTGAATACATGGCATCCACTCATGCAAGTAAGGAAGAAATATGGTTTAAAGATTGTTTTCAGGTATTGGGTTGGTACAACAAGATGTAAGGAGAGACTATGACAGTCAGAGTGAAAATTTTCTAGCAGAGAACCCGACTTATCATTCAAATACAAAGGATATTGATATTCAATATAACTTTGTGAGAGACATGGTTGAAGAAAATAAAGTGTATCTAATGAAGGTGGACACTTTGAAGAATATTGCAGATTCATTAACAAAATATGTGAACACTAAGAAGCTCTCTTGGTGTAGAGGATCCATGGTTATCGTTTCCCTATATTGTTGACTATGTAACCATGTAACCCCCTGCATGCAATGAAAACAACAAGTGGGAGAATGTTCAATATGTGTTATATTATTTGCACGACTAGCTCTAGTTCCTACTGCATTGCATAGGGCATGCATGGGGGTTTGAGGAGGGGACACTAGCTCCCCCATTCAATATTTTTAGTGGGGTGATATCCCCCTGCACGAGTGTTTGGGGGTAGCACCCTCAAGATATTTTTTTTCCTCAGGAAACATGACATATTTTTGCCTCATTTTTTGTGTCACCTCAATTTTTGTGTCCTTTGTTGGGTGTTTTTTTGGTAGACAATTTTCTATTTCTAGTTAAGGAATTAGTGTTTTTTACTAATCCAATTCATTGGGTTATGGTTTTGGATGTCATTGGCTCCTGTATGTATATTATGTTGTAAACAATGTATCACTATGAATGAATATAGAATATGTTGGTTTTTCCGGTTTGGGTTTCCAGGGGAGAAATCTCTATGTAATGTGTGTATTTGCCATTGTATATTTTTTGTTCTTTTATTGAAAATCCATTTGTAATAAAATATTGTACAAGGTTAAAATCTACATTAGCCTGCACGAACGAAAGGTGTTGTAATTTCAAGGATATATCGACTTCCATAATTTAAAAAAATATGTAAAATTAATATTATAAATTTTGAAAAAATACACCACACTAGAACAACAGGTTCTCTACAATTATACAAGTTTTTGTAAGGAAATTACATCCTTAATTTACTCAACACTTGCATGAATGGAAACATATACCTTATATTTTGCTAGAAAAATAACATACCATTGTTAGAAAAATTCAAATTTCATATATTTATTCACAATTTCTATAAATAAAAGTTGTAAATTCAAAACTCTTATTCAATTTCCTACATTTCATCTTTTTAGACCATATTCAAATTCCATTGTAAAAGAACCTTGAATAATCCCTCCAAGTTAACATATTGTTGTTTTTTCATGTTTGCAGTGCTACTAACGCCTCTCATGAGAGATCATCATTAAGATTACTCTCACACTATATTGTTTTAGTCCCATCAAAGACATGGGACAATACCAAATTTTTTTAGGTTGACTACATTTTTTTTGCATTGATAAAAGAATTGATGATGTTTTCCAAAATTTCATTATAAAAATATATAATTTGAAACAATAAGAAAACAAATTATTAATAATTTCATTAGATGGATATGAATTTAATAAAATTAAATAACTCAACAAAATAAAGGTCGATAATATTAACTAATTGAAGATATCAATCATACTTTTAAATGTAAAAAAAATACTTTACATTTAAACAAGAATGAGTGAAAGGCCAATAGCAAATTACTTTAGCTACCATATAGTTAATGAATATATTAATAGTATTAGTTAATAATTTTTTAATAAAAAACCATTTTAAGAGAAAGTTTTATTTATAAATGGTGTGCATGCAAGCTACAGAGTTACATCCAAATTCATGTCTTAGAAAGTATTTCAGGGGTTGAGAATTCATCGAGAAAATCCTTAAGGCCTGATTACGAAACATGCTTTCCCTTCTAACTTTTGACACAATTAGTCTCCTGAAATCTAGATTTTCAAAAAATCCTATGCCTATAGACATAGAAAAAAAATTCTACTCTCGTGAACTTCTGATAACATACTATGTGCCTTTAAGGCTACGTCTCTGAGGGTGGCTATTTTATCTTCAAATATTCCCAAATTCCTGGCCAACCAAACATGCCAACACACAAAATTTGGGAGAGAACTCCATATTTGCTTGAATTGCACTTTACCTTTGAGGGATCCAGAGTAAGAGAAGGTCCATTTATCAAAAAAATGTTTCATTTTACTCAGCCATTTTGGGCAAAAAAATTATTGATAAATTCACCAATTGTTAGAAAATTATTTTAGCCACTAAACTTTGTTGAATGGTATAATTAATGGTAATAACTAAAAACTCCCCAATAACTTGATGATGAATTATTAACATATTTTATTAAAAACTTTGAAGTACTTTAAAGACTAATCATTGCTTTACAAATTTAACCATACTAATTAATAAGTTATACATTTCTATGATTACATCTACCAACTCTCAACATACTAATGAGTCTATACACAACATACTCTCCTCCCTCCTTTGAATAAAACTTTATCCAAAATTTATGTCTAATCTTAAATATATATATATATATATATAAATTGGAAGGATTAACAAAAATAATAATTAATGACTTGATTAAATCAATATATTTAAAAAAAAATTGAATGATTAAACAAAATCAAAGTTATTATGGAAGAAAGAGCCAAAACATTATGTTTTAGACATTAAGTGATTGGATAGTTTATTTTATCTATGATACTAACAACTATATTTATCTATGGCTTCACACCTAATTGGTCCATGGTATCTATTTGAAAAGTATAGAGGGTCATTTACTATAATTAATTATGAAATTTTCATACTTAAATTATTTTCTTTTTGCATTAATACATTACTGCAATTGACCACTTTGGTTGGAGATATGTATTATTTCCCTTTGTATAGTTATTTTCCATAATTTTCGAAATAACCCTCATTAGTCCAAAATTATAATTTCTCAAATATAGGAAAGGTCATATTTATATTTATAGTTTTCCGAAGAGAATGGTTAATTTTCAAACTGATAGATCATTATTTAAGATTTAAGGACTGGTGCTACAATAATAAACATGAAATAGTAACACATAAATGACTTATCATTAAATTTATCTTTGTAGAATGTGAAATTGAATTAGGGTTGAAGCATCTCAATGTGTGAGAACTATTTAGTTCATTTTAGGGTTTAGGATATTGAGCGCATAAAAAGGATTCTACGGGATGAAAGTAGGTGTATTGTTCATATCACTAGTATA
>ML803635.1:0-14380 GCA_009831015.1 Picea engelmannii
ACCCACAGATGGCACAAGTGTGGAAAATTGGTAAACTTTCATCTTAAAAAAAATTCAGAATTTTCACCTCAAAACTTGAGGATCCCCAAATATATTGCCAATTAACTTTCAACATTGACTCTGAATCTAAAATATAAATTGCAATAGCATATATTTCATTTATGTGCAACAAAAATACATAGGGAAACATAAGAAAATACATAGTTAAAAAATGTTTATGGACAACATTGAAAACATTTTGAATTTGGTTAACCAATTCAAATAATACAAATGTGATATCGATAAATGAAATAAATGCTAACAAAATGAAATGAACCAATTCTATAGTTGTAGTCACAAATAATCCACACACTAAATTTGTTGTTGCAGAGAAAAACAAATATGAATGTTATATCTGATTTTCACTAATCAAATTATTAAAAATCATATAAACCACACAATTGAGAAATAAATCTATACTACAATGCAACATTTCCTGACTAAGCAGGGGGACCTCCTCCTTAGTCTAGGCACTGGTTAAAACTCCAATCACACATCAATATTAAACATGATTTACATAGGAGACTTCAACTAGAGCTGCAACAATATCTTTATTAAATGAAAAGATAATTCAGATTACAAAAAACATTGTCCTAAAACTCTCATTGATCCAAGTCTTTATACAATTATTTACATCCTTTTATTAGTAAATAAGTGTTGAGGAAACCCATGAGGATCTATGATCCTCAGGTTGTTCTCAATATCATCTAACAACTCAAATTGAATAAGCATGAGGGATATTTGTGTGACTCGACCCCTCTTCTGATTTGGACATCTGTTGGGATGGTTTTATGTGTTCATATCTTTCTCATTTTAACCCTTTCTTCCATGTCCTCCTGCATATTATGGGGTACCATGCAAATAGTATTTTTTTGGACATGGTTATAGAATTTGGCATCTTCGAATAATTCTATTGGAAATTGACTCGGGAGTTGTTGTGTCATGTTGCAACTACGAGGAGTAGCAGTGTTACTAGATGGTATTGCAACATTGTGTAATATCATGTTGCAACAACTAGGGGCCATGTTGCATCAACTAAACGTGGTGTTGCAACAACTTGGGACCATTTTGCAACAACTAAGGACCATGTTGCAAAAAGGTTCAGTCATAGTACAATAGCGTCGTTGACATCCCTGTGACACACATTTTTTGATACATTTTGTTAATAAGCATGAAATGTTCAATATTTCCTCATTTACACTAGCAAGATCACTTAAAATGACATAAATCATAGAGTGACATACCTGATACAAAAATGCATTAATTATACCGAATATAGTACTAAAATGATTGAATGTTATCATGAAAAAGAAAAAGAAAAGTCATGAATAAGATGGTGTTTTAGACACACATCATCTCCCCCAAACCAAAAGTGTTGCATGTCCTCATGCAACTAGTTAGTCTGATTCTAAAAGAGTGGAAATGTTGTGGATGTTTTTGATGCTATACTTAACGTGACCTTTTCTAAAGGTCAATAAGTAACCTCCATATATCTCTATCCTCTTCCTCCCTTTAGCCTATCTCAAAACTTCACCAATACTCATTTGCTAACAACCAAATCAGTGGGTAGTGAAAATTAATTCCTACCCAGCGTCTCCCACATGTATTCAAATATTGGATGTACCTTCTTACTCATTTCAATGCCACTACAAAGTTGTGGTAATTTAAAGAATATTTATTTTTGATCCCTTTTGTTCCCTATTTGCATCGATGTATGCTCCCCTCCAAATCATTTTGTAGCAGAGATGTTATTCATTTTGAGCATTTTTCAATGGCCTCTTCGCGATTTTGGGCCATGATTGGCCCATGTGTCACAAAATCAGCCCAAGATAAATGTGAGATGAGAATGATCTTAGGGTTATGGAATTCTCCCCTTATCCATATATCACTTGTCTTGTTTTTCTGGGTGATGGTAAGAGCACTATCCCATTGAGTGTTATAGAAAGATTTGCCTCACCCTATGCAATCTTGCATAGAGGGCCTTTTTCCATTTCCCTATGTAGACTTTTCATCCCTTTTTGAAAATCCCAGAGATAAAAAATACATTTTTTCCACATGTACGCACCTTTCCTACTATACAACATGCGTATACGCAGGCTGCACCACTACAACTCGCGTACATCGGGATTTGTTCCCAAAAATGAAAAATGGTGTCGGTTTTCCATGTCACAACAAGAGATATATGATCTTTGGCCTTCAATATACTGGAAACGTTCCAACTCGACCCTTCAATTCCATTTGAAGGCTATAAATGGTCCAATTCCGAGCTATGGAAAAGAGGAGAAAGAATTCAACTTTGAGAGCAAAGTTACTCTAGAGAAATTAGTCACTTCATATTGAGTCTGCATCCCTTTGTCCTTTAAGTTTGAACACAGTGTTCAGCCCCCAAGCTCGTCCCTTATTGAGTGAGAACTCCATTGTCTCTCTTCTATGATATTTCCTTTGGTGGAGGATTGAAGTGGTGGAGGCCCAACTAGAAGGAACTTAGTTTCTTTGTTCCGAACCGTGCCGAAACGAAAGTTTGTAACTTTTTCACTTATGTTGATCATATATTAATAAAAATACTCTTTTCCCATCCAATTGATATCTTGCAAATATTTGAATTATTATTCCATGGGCGTATTTGTTATGTATATTAATGGATTATGCTATTGAATGTGCTAACATCATATATTATCACCATATGCTTGCTTTTCTTTTTTGTTGAGGACTAGTTGAAGGTATATTACTTTGGGTCAAGTGTTAAACGATGGACTTCATCAAACGTCTGGATGAGGTAGGCCTTTTATCTTGTCTTGATAGCATATTTTTTTATATAGCATACTTGATAATAGAGTTGATTTCTGCACTCATTTATGTCTATTGTGGTTTGCCCCTAGCCATCGAGAGATTTTCCTCGTAACAGAATTGACGACCATACCGTGGATAGAATCTTCTTTATTTGGGTTTGGAGTGTTTTTATCCTTAGATTTCTCTCATTCCTATTGGGTTTCTTGTCGTATCATGGCTTGACAAACTCTGTTCACTCTAGGTCTGAGTTTTTTAGGCTTCTCCTTTGCCTAGATTTGTTTTTGAAACATATACGTGGGTTTTTTCTTGACAGTCGCGTATATACGCATGTTGTCCTTCTGCAAGTTGCGTATATATGGGATGTTTCCTTGAACAATCGCATACATCAACCTCTTTTTCTTGTTGGATGGGTTTGGTGGTTGTTGGGTAGGTTTAGATGATTGTTGAGTCTTCTTGGGTCTCTGTAGTGACTGTTAACTGTCTGTGGGATGACAGGAAACCTGTCTTTGGTTGAATTTTTGGGCGGAAGTCTTTCTCATCACATTTTCATTTTGATTGTCCTTATACATTGGGCTGGGTGTCTTGCTTGTTGGTATCCTACTTGATTTGTCTCTTTCTATACACAGTAGAGTTTTTATATATCAAGTTGTTGTCCAGTCCATGCATTTTCATTTTTCTTATATGGAAAATACAAAAATATTAGGCATTTTTCATTGCTTGGCATTTTGATATTTTGAGTCTTTGTCATTAGCTTAGTGCATGTAAAGAAAGATTGCATTTTTTACTTCAGAATTGCAGAGTTGAAATTGAAAATTGCATTGTTTTAAGAAGCATATCATTTATTGAAAATTGAAGTTAGGGCTTTTCATTGTTATCATATTTACTTTACTTGTTGAGTCATAACACTATGAGTTTCACTACCATACCTTTTTGAGTAAGCACAACCATTAAAATTAACGCTATAATTTCAAATTGATTAGTCATGATTTTATTTTCTATGGTTCACAAACTAGCTTAGGATTTAGTGCCTTGGATTAGGATTTTGTGAGTAAACTTCTCCAAGGCTATTAAATCAACATATGTGTCTAACAAAGGGACTGGAGAAATCCATTGTATAATCAGCAATATCAGGATGCTTAACTTACACAGAAGTTAATCACGAGATCGTGCGAGATTGGTTGAAGGAATATCCCCCCGATACCTTCTTAGCGTCAGAGATATTTCTGGGGATCTTGCTAGTGCCCTTACCTCCATGAGAGGCAGTGATTTCAAGGTTTCAGGCTTTCCTACCCTGCCCATACGATGGACCTGACTTACGACTGCTCCCCTGTGCATCAGTTATACATTGGTTTCTTAGTTGCTTGACTTAGGTTCTACATAGGTTACTTCCAGGGGTTAGTTTGCAGGTGCCCTGGGTCAGATAACGGTCGGACAACACACGGCCTTTATGGAGGATTACCTCTCTGGGGGGGATTTGGCCGACTAGTTTTTAAGCCCATGAGGGCCCTTATAACTGATTTTTTTACCTCTGATCTTTAGCATGGAATCTCAGGCCCCTCTTGGGTGAGACATACCTTCTTTAGGGAGGGAGGCCCCTTTTAACAACTTTACCCCATTTGTGTGCTTATTGGTCATTTGATTTTTGGTGTTCTCTTTGATTACTATTTGGTCTTAGGATTTATTTTTTGTATCTTGAGTATTAATTCATTGTGGAGTCGGACCAGCGTCCCCGCCAGTCCCGTCTCTTGTTACAGTTACCACCGGATTTCGAGTCTGTTCCTTCTAAAAGGCATAGAGTTATCAGACGTGGTACACACACCTCCACTGTTTAGACTTGTGATTCTACAAGGATGAGTATTGAACCGAGTCTTCAGAATACTAGGAGCCCTTCTACTCCCTCGCCTACTATAGTTAATGGCACCCCTTCGACTCCTTCAACCACAATGGTTGTAGTGCCGGAGGTACCTATCATTACTATTGCTCGTTCTATAGTGAATACTCAATCTCTCACCTTGAACACATTTGGGTCTCTTGGTCACTCATCGGGCTATAATGTTTAGTCCATCCCTATGGCCTCTAGTCCTTTTTCCTATGGTATGTCGAATTTTACTTCACAGTTTTCAAACTCCATCCCAATTGTTGGCCCTAATGCTAGCATTTGACTTGGGGGAATTACACCTCCTTATACTCCATTCTCATTTGGTGGTTCTTAGATCCCTCAAACGAATCCTAATATGGGAGGCATTCCTTCTTTTAACCTCGGTTCTAATCCTCTTACTTCTGGGTGGAGCAACCAACCTGGCAGACAAGCTTTTTCTCAAGTTTCGTCCTATACCCTTACCTCCTCAATGTCGATTATGACCAACACGTTTGGCATGGTGAATCCACCTCTATCCTCCGGATTCACACCCCGAGGAGGTCAGTTTCACACCTTGGGAAACCCCCAACCTAAAGCCACTCCGGCTGGGGGAAATTTTTATAACCCCCATCAGAACATTCCTACTGGAATGATTCCCAACCAACCTCTTATGAATAATATTAGAGGAGGGTCTTACAATCCTAAACAGAACCATGATACTTACCAGAACCCTGGATGGGCTGCAGCTCCTTAAACACAATCTTTCTAGGGAGCTTGGTGCCAGATGTCGCAACCCCATCTCCCTTTTTTGGCTACGCTTAATCTTCCAGACTTGTCTAAGTTGATGAACAACCCTGTGTGTCATGATCCTACATGGCCCCCCATCCCCACTAAGCTTCCTTCGGAGATTCTAAAATTTGAAGGTAAGAATGGAGAGGATCCTGGTGATCACGTTACTACCTTTCACCTATGGCGCTCCTCGAATTTCGTTAATAATGTTTCCATTTGGTTAAGATTATTTCAACGCACCCTCATTGGGGTCGATGTGAAATGTTATATCAAGCTACCTAGGGGGACATATGGGACCTTAACCACTTATCGGTTCGTTACGATGTTGGCCTAGAACTTATGTCAACTTTACGCTAGAACATAACCACTCATATCTCGGATCATATCCAGGAGTGGCGTAGATGAAAGAGGTTGATTAAGACCTCCATACTCCCAGCCTTTCTTTTAGAATGGTTCCTTAAGTCTTTGTAGCCTCCTATCTCGAAGGATGTTGCTACATCTAGGGTTACAACTAAGGAAGAAGCGATCTTCAAATCCCAATAGTTAGATCTTATATACGCTCAGTCTGGGATGTTATACCACATTCTTCCGGATGCACCGTGGTCAACCTATGACCCTAGAAAAAATCCTGGACCTCATGCCGATGACATTGTAAGCTTCGCCAATGTAAAATACGGAGACTCGATGACAAGCAATTTGAAAGAGTTGTCTCTAAACTAGTTTGCAGGAGGGCCAACTTTGTCTATGTCTTCCAATACCACTCAATCGACGGATGTAGATTATGTGTAATCGTCGAGCGACCCAAATGGTAACCAACAACCAGGAGGGAATAATAAGAAAGGACATAATAATAATCGTAAGGGTGGGAAATATAAAACAAGTACAATGGTAATAATGAGAAGATGAATAATAATGTTGGAGAGGGGAAGAAAGAGACACGTAAGGTGAACTTTCCATGTAATCTTTGTACAAACAATCATCTTACTCATTTATGCCCCAAACTTGCGGAAGTTGCAAGGCTCTTATTTATACCACACGAGTGATGACGAATCCTTTCCCACATAACCAACACCTGGCCTTGAGCTCCTCAAATGCTGGAAATGCAGTCGGTGGGAGTCAAAACCCGTTGTCGTAAGACGGTGACTATTTTTGTATCAATATGGTTGATGCTAAGGTTCATGTAGCCACTCGATATTGAGATTATAGTTCTTCACAGGCTATACCTGGTCTAAAATATCCTCCTCCTCCTCCAGATATGACTTTACAGACTGAAAAACCAGAGCCACCACCTCGTATTCCGAAAGGAGTACTCAAGTTCTCTACCCATAATCCAAATGCTAGAGCTGCCCGTAATTACTTTACTGTTGAGGACCTGGATCAAACCCCTTGTGCAATATTGGCTCTAGAGGTACTCCAGATGTTTCCTTCACATAGGAATGCCTTGCTATCTGCGTTAGGAGCTCTACATCCTAGTTGCTCGAAAGTTATCAAGTTTGACGTCACAGATGTGAAGCCTCACTTTCCTTACCATGTGGCATTCCAAATCCACGTGGGGTACTCAAAGTATAACATCAAACGTGTGGTTGTTGATAAAGGCGTCGCTACATGTGTGATGTCCCTGATATGTTGGAAATATCTCGACTCTCTGACTCTCTCTCAATCGTCGACCATGTTGACTGCTTTTGACGGTCATTCCTTCTGCCCTCACAGTATTCTTCCTGCCTTTCCGGTCTAGTTAGGTGGGAATACAGTAGAGGTGGATGTTGAGGTAGTTGATGCACCTATTGTTTATAACTTGTTACTAGGACTCAATTGGAACTATGCTATGACTGTCGTCATGTCGTTTGTCTTCCTCACTCTTTGTTTTCCACTCGATGGGAAGATCGTGACGATCGACCAGTTATCCTTTGCGTATGCTAGTCCCAATGCATTTGTTGGACCGTCAATCCCTGTGGTCGAAAATTATCAGCTGATAACTGATAATATCGGTGTCAAAATGTATTCATCCCTTATGGGTACCTTCGACTTCATGGCACCAATTCACCATGTTTACGCCATGTCCAGTAGGCTCGTTTCGTCAAAGACGTTTGTTCCTTTCCGCACTTCCTATTTTAACGATCCTTAGACCATACCTTCGTCGGATTCATCTTGCAAATGTCAGTCATATGCTGGAATGGTCATGCCACTATCAGCATCAGATATTGCATATCAAGTTGTTCTTGACTCTTCCGCCGATCCCGATCCTGTTACCTCGCCTAGAGACGAGCATGATATTGTTCTTAAGCTCGTGTGGGCCAATTCATTGTCTTGTTCACATGACTATCTCGATGAGACTTTTTAGTAATGTCAATCACATATAATCATCAATTTTATTAAACATGTGCATAAAACCCCTTTTACCCGGACAAGTTCTCAAAGACATTATACTAATCTGGAAGCCAAGTTTGGAGGAGAAGTATTATCGGTGAGTAAAACATAAATTCCATCTCTTTTTCGTTCTTCAATATTTATTACCTGCAAAAATGATTTGGTGTAGATTTTGATTAGCAATCTTTCGGCTCTGATACCATGTAAATGTGTTGAACCTTCACATAATAGATCTAGCTAAACAATAATACACACATTTGCAGAGAGAATTGGAGAAAGAAGAAGGAGAGAAAGAATGAAAGAATTCGCATTAACTGTATTCCACACTCAAAGAGTGAATAATTTACAATAGATATAGGATACATGAGTAACTAATGTGCCATAGTGGTGGTCTAGAGTGATCTGGACACACACCAACAGTTACGGGAGTAAACTGCCACCTAGTCTAGTCTCTCGGGCAATTACGAGAGTGAACTGCCACCTAGTCTGAGTTAACTAGTCAAATAGTCTTCAGTTAACTGATTGAACAAAGAGTAGTGACAAGGTAACTCAGGAAATAAAGGGTAATGTGTCAGTCTGGTGATGATCCCAAGGCAAGTGCGCATTATCTGGTGATGATACCAATGTTGCATGGTGACAAAACCAATGCAGCATCTAAACTCAACTCAATTAGTCAAACTGAAGTGTTAACTGAAAGAGAATATTCTCGAGGTGGAATATTATCCCCTAAAATATAGGAGACTGGATAATGACTAATTATGACTAATAAACAAGGAAAACCCTTATGAAAAATAAATCATAGGTGTGTGTGAAGTAACTCCAACAGTTCTAATGCAAGAAGGAAAGCCCCTTGCTTTCGAAAGTTTGGCACTCAAGGGGAAGGACTTACACAAACCCATTTATGAGAAGGAAATGATGTAAATACTACATGCATTAAAGCAATGATTCCCTTACCTAATAGGTAGGAACTTCAAGGTAAAAAAAATATCATGAAATTCTTAAATAATTCTTGGAACAAAGACTATCTTCATAAGAGAAACAAAAATGGGTGGCCAAGATGTTGGGTTATGATTTTGAAATCATATACAAAAAAGGGAAGAAAAATGTTGTAGCAGATGCACTCTCAAGAAAGGATGAATATGTTGAGGCATTTATCTATGTTATCTCTATCATCCAACTTGATTGGATAACAGATGCAAGGGATGAATGGAATAATGACGAAGAAGTGTGGACTCTCATTCAAAGGTTGCAACAGGATTCTAGTGCATTTGATATATTTACATGGAAAAATTATTCACTATGGTACAAATATCACTTATATTTATGTAAGGACTTCCAACTCAAACAAAAGGTACTTTTGGAATTTCACACCTCTCTGGTAGGAGGGAACTCAGAATCTTTGAAAACCTATCACAGGGTCAAGAGGGAATTTTTTTGGGATGGCCTTAAAACTGATGTCCAAAGGTTTGTAGCAGAATGTTTGGTTTTCAAAAAAAATAAGGTGGAAACAATTAAGACCCGGGGTCTTTTACAACCATCAGTCATTCCAAGTCAGCCCTGGGAGGAGGTTTCCATGGATTTCATCATAGGGTTAACATAGTCTAAAGGAAAGAGTGTCATCATGGTGATTGTTGATAGACTTACCAAGTATGCACACTTTTGTGCACTCTCTCATCCTTTCAAATAAAGTACAATTGTTACCACATTCATGGAGACAGTTCAAAAACTACATGGAAGCCCAAAGATTATTGTTACTAACAGATATCCCATCTTCACTAGACATTTTTGGAAATAATTATTTTCTTGTTTGGGTACTCAATTGGCTCATAGGTCATCTTATCATCCTCAATTTGATGGACAAACTGAGATAGTGAACAATTTTTCGAAAGGATACCTTCATCGATTTGTCTCTGATAAACAAAAATAATGGTTCCAGTGGTTACCCTTGGCAGAATAGTGGTATAACACTTCCTTTCATACTGCAACAAAAATGACACCATTTATGGTGCTTTATGGATATCACCCACCATCCATCACTTCTTCTCTAAAATAAAAATATAAGGTTCAAGCAGTGGAAGATTACATAGAGCATCAACAACAAGTTCTCCGACACTTAAATGACAACTTGACCATGGCACAAAATCGCATGAAATAACAAGCAGATCAACATCGTAGCGAAAGAAGTTTTGAAGTAGGGGATTGGGTATTTGTAAGAATACAACCATACAAAAATATGTCCCTCAAGCAAGCTAATAAGGATAATAAATTATCACTGAAGTACTATGGCCCTTATAAGGTGTTGCAAAAGATTGATACTATGGCATACAAATTGGAGTTGCCTGCATCTTCGTGAGTACACCTAGTTTTCCATGTTTCATGCTTAAAGAAGGTTATAAGTGGCAAGATCCCAGTTCAAACTATATTTCTAGAAATTGACAAGGAAGGAAAAATCATATTGGAACCCGAAGCTATCACTAACACATAAATTCACCAACTAAGGAATAGATCAATTTCAGAGTATCTCATTAAGTGGAAGAAATGACCTACTGAAAATTCCATGTGGGAATATGAGTATTTTATACAAAATCATCCAGAACTAATCAAGAGTTGAGGACAAAACTTGTTTGAAATGGAGGTTCATGTTAAGCCATAAATCATGGCACATTACCCCTTAATTGGGGTATATTTCATTAGTATTGTTATTTTATTTATGTTGGGTTGGGTCCATTAGTTGTAATTGTACCTCCTAGTCTCCTAAATATACCAAGGATACCTTTTCATTTTGAATCATCTTGTATTTGTTAATTTATATGATGTATAAAGAGGTTTCCCCCTCGAAGAGGCTTATTATTTGAATTCCTCTCTTTTTCAAGGCGTTGAGCAGTTATTCTGAGGTTTTTATGCTATTTTGATATTTGGTTCTTAACATTGGTAGTGTAGCATGGGCTCACATTCCTGATGAGAAAACAAAAGTTTTACAGCCTAAATGTGTGAAATGCATTTTTGTTAGATATTCAGAAGATGTCAAAGGTTACATACTTCTTCAACCTCATTTCAATGAAATCATTATTAGAAGAGATGTTAAATTTGATGAAAATATCTTGGCCTATGAACCTAATTCGATGTCTGTGCCTTATTTGGATGCTATCCATCCTTGGAATTTGTTCCATATGTTGTTCCTATTATGGTTTCTTCTTCTTCAGATGATGACAATGAGGATGAAAATGCACCTCTGAATGCTCACCTTTCTCCAGTTGAATCCATTGAACCTGAACCTACACCAACACCAACCCTTCTTATATGGGTTTTTTCAACATGAGAAGAAGTTGGTGATATTGTTGGTAATCCTTCAAATCAACATCAGACTCATTCATAGTTTTACTGAGCCTATTCTCTTTTGGCTCAAGTTCTAGAGACTCATGATTCAGAGACATTTTCATAAGATTATGGTCATCCATATTGGTATATAGCAATGAATGAAGAGTGTCACTCTTTAATCACAAATGATACTTGGGATCTTGTACCTCTTTTGAAACGAAGAAAACTTTTCATATGGGTCCATAGAACTAAGTATGCATCAGATGTATGTGTTGAAAGATACAAGGCTTGGTTAGTTTCCAAAGGATTATTTCAATTTGAAGGCATTTGTTGGATATAGGTTTTTTTCATTGATGTCAAAAGGGGGTCAATATGATCAATATTGTATATGGTGTTATGGTGTTGGAATTAATGAAAAGAGTGTCAATAGGGCCATCATCATTGTGAATATGGTATGGTGTTTTGGGAGACATACCACCATCCCCAAATTCTAGTTTTGTGGATAGTATTTGAAGTAGTTTTTGTTCTACCAGGACATCGATATCTTCCATGATGTCTTTACTCCTAAAACTAATTGCAAGACCAAAATAAAAACCCTATAAGCCTAGGTCAAAATATTTACAAAATTGAAAAACGTAAACAAAAACCACCAACTTATCTCTTGAACATAATCTAAGAACTTAATTCCATGGATACTAAATTTTTCCCATAAATATGCAGTAGGGAGTTGCATTATACACACCAAAACAAGGCTCAAACCATAAGGAGGAATGATTAGACTGTGCCCAAATATAATTTACCTACATCCATTATTGTGGATACAAATAATATATGAGTCTCTTCCCAAATCAAATGCAAATTATTTAAAAGTGATGAATTAATTCTCATTTGACCATCATGAGTCTGTGATAATTAATTCTCATTTGACTATGATCATTAGATGAATGGACCAAGCCATAGTTATAGTCAAGTTTAGAACTAAATGTTGATCGTTGGATAAGAATGGGAGCACGATCAAATAACTCGAATTTATTTCGCATATTGAACTAGCACGAAGGTTAATTTCCAGGGTCGGACCCGAAGGTGTAACTTAAATCCTCGTTATAATTATTGTGTCTACCGTCAATTGGATCGAATGATCCACATTCACTTCGCATTTTGCAATGGGTGAAAAAATTCAACACATATGAAAACACAAATTCATATGGACCATCTATTCAACACTTGATCAAGTCTGGTCCGCTGATTTGATTGGCACATGGGTAAGCATTGTTTGCACTCGCTCTCGGTCACAAGTCGAAGTCACATGGAGTTTTGAAGTAGTTAAGGTGCTAACCAAGATAGAACCTAGTCTTAGGGTGTGGTCACTTGGTGAAGGTAAAGAAATACCTCCAGGCTAGTATATAGAATGGGCTTTGTGCCTCATTTAAGCTATGGGTCACTATGTTTGGTCTTATGGGAAAAGGGACCACATAGTTAATAAAAGCTCGAAATCTAATCTTTTGAAAGAACCAAGGACATAATGGAAGTGTAAGATCGAAATAACAAAATTCGATCCATACCTATGATTGAATCGTAAGAACTAAAAATATGATTAAGATAATTAACTCCTCAAGGTTAGGGTTTATTCAAGAACTGTTAAAAGAATAATAAACAGATTTTAGTACCCAACCATTTCATTGTTGCTACAAGACCTTTTGGCACATGAAAGAATAAATGATGAACAACTTACAAGGGATTTTAAGTCTTTTAAATTAAATAAAACTTTAAATAATGACAAAATATCAGTATTATTTTTAAAATAAATGAAGAGGTGAAATGGTTCATTGTTAAAAGGACACAATGGTTCAATTTCATACATGTTGATAGAATATATAAATAGAAAAATATGGTGAAAGGCGAATGTCTCTGTGGTCTAATTCAGAAGATCTAAATAGAATCAGAGTCCAAGAAAGAAACTTGAAACATTCACATGAAGTGAGGGTGGAAGGGAGGAGCAACGGAGGATTGGAGTTCTCTACTGGTTGGAGCCTAAACAACATGGAGTTGCAGCATCCTTAAGTTGGTTCTTGAAAACAGAAGATTGGATTCCTTTATAAGTTGGATCTTGATCTACAAGGAGTTGCAGCCTCCTCAAGTTGGTGTTTGAAAACATGGGATTGGTGTCTCCTTGAGTTGGTGCTCAAAATAAGGGAGATCGGTATCTCCTACAAGTTGTATCTTGTAATTAAAATATAACTTTTATGATTTTTATATTGAAAATTATGTGTATTGTACTTTCTTGTTGATAAATTGTTATGGTTAACAATTTTAATAATTAAATAATTGATTAAAATTGTGAAAAAGAAGCAATATTGATTCAACCCTGCCCTCTCCCCCCCCCCCCCCCCCCCCCCCCCCTCCTCAATATTGAACAACATTTCAACAATTGATATCAGAGCAAGGTTCCTTCACCATAGTCTAATCACTGGAAGGTGGCTTCCAAGAAATTACAATGGATCAACAAGAAGGAATGTCCTCTAACAGAGCACCATTGTTCAAAGGAAATGACTATTCTTTTTGGAGTGTAAGGATGAGAAGTTACCTTATGGCCCTTGGTTGTGTTTTTTAGTTATATGTGGTAAATGGTTATACTGCACCAACGACTACATCTTCAGACGATGTTGCAATGAAACTCTGCAATGATAATTCAAGGGTTGTTAATGCAATTATGGTGGATTATCAAACTCTATATTTGTAAAATTGATGCATTGTAAATCAACAAAATAAATTTGGGACAAACTTAGAATCGTGTATGAAGGAGATGGCAAATTTAATCAAGAAAATATTCAATCATACAAAGGGAAGTTTGAGAGTCTGAAGATTAAAGAGGAAGAAAACATTACAGAATATCTTCAAAGAGTGGATGAAATTGTCAATTCAATCAGAGCACTGGGAGAAGAGTTAAAAGATAAAATTATTGTCCAAAAGGTGTTGATATCATTACCAATGAGGTATGATGCCAAGGTTTCTTCCTGGGAAGATAGAGAGGACCTTGACAAACTTACAATGGATGAACTTCATGGGATTCTTATATCCTATGAAATGAGGATAGGGAAAGAAAGGCCATCAAAAAGGGAAACAACTTTTAAAGCATCAAAAGATACAAAAAATCATGATCATGTGCCAAATAAAAATCACTCAAAAATATAAGATGAAGAAGAGGATAACTTTATAAGG
>ML803635.1:42939-63544 GCA_009831015.1 Picea engelmannii
AATAATGGCCTAAAGCCGACATAATTAAAATAACATTACTAATCTAAATTACAACTAATGGCCTAAGCTGACATAAATAAAATAGCATTACTAATCTAATATGCCCCAATTAAGGGGTAATGAGCCAACATTAGGGCTTAACAGAGAAGGGGTTATGTTAGCACTAGAAGTCACCTTCAGATTGTATTGAAGGTAAGCCCAGTACCCATCAGTTTATATTTCACATGTAATTGAGTTTTGAGTGGTCAAATGGAGAAAACTCAACAACAATAGCATTCTAACTCAGAAATCTAGACTAACGTTCACCAACCATTGAGGTCTTCAATCAAATTCAGCCAGTAAGTTGGAGTAAGGGTGAATAGGAGGAATATTTAGTGAGAAATGTGTAGAGGTCTGCTATGAACATCTGATTTTCCAGCAGCCTAAGGAGGAAAAACTTAAACACAAGGTCCTCTTGGATTCAAATTTCAAGGAAGATGAAAGAAATCATAACAATACTATAATCAAACATTTATCATAATACAGTTACAACAATCCATGTGAATCAATCAAACATGAACTCTCTCAGTATCAGAGGAAAATAAGATGGAGTAAGAAAGCTAACTTAGATTAATCAAAATGTCTCAAAAAATAAATACATAACCAGAGAACCAGTTGTTCTCAATCAAAACATTACAATAACAGGGGGGCTAGCTTAACCATTCGAGCTTTACAAAATATCAAAACTTCCTATGTATAAGCAGAATTGATGCAACCATCACGAGTGTGATCGGATTGTTGCATTCAAAGTTTTCAGTTGGGGTCTGCTCTGTCAGACTATGCAGACAGTCTTATGTTGTCAGACGTGAGCTCTAAATCTTCCAGTCTTTCTGGATTTCCATTTATGTGATGAGATGAGGTTTCAACCACCTCCCTTGGTTTCAATAACTACCTTCATCGGGATCAGAATGAGGCCTGACATCCATGAATATCCAGGCGACACCAATGATTTTCTTCGCGTCAATCCTGATGCCTTGAGCCCATGAAAATATTCTTCTGTGGCCAATACGAGCGCAACAGGTGGCTCAAATTAATTTGATTTGAGGGTGGTTTGAATGTGAAAACCCAAACATTTTTGTTTCCCTTTGGAAATCATGGGTAGAATGCCACATGATTTACAACAAGATGCTCCTGAGTTCAGATCTGAATCACTGTCTGATTCCAATGAGATATGCCACAAATTCTTATGATACCATATGACTCCACAGGGAATGGCATGCTCCCTGCGAGCTACCAAGATTAAGTAGTTCCAGTGCTTTAGCTGTTGGGTTATGGAGTCTGGCTCAAAACATTTTGTTGAAGGCCGACATGTACACTATTCTACTTATAAAAGGAAAACAAACACACATGCTCTAGAAGGAGCTTAGTTATGTACAAATCCTAAGGTAACTGACTTTTACAATGGCTTAGGTGAAGGAAAACTTCCACCATAACCATTCAAATTGTTTGATAATTGAATCCTTCACTTCACCACAAGTGATCCATAAAAAACAAGGAAAGTGTGGCAGCTAACTAATTTCATCCTTATGATCGCCCATATAACCTTCAAATGATGATTAAAAGATCAAGCTTGCATGCTCCAAAGCATTTGGAAAATGTAACACTATGTACTCATTGCCAGGGTCATGAAATTGAAGGCAATGCATGATTAACTTATGAAAGGTTACCTTCACTGTTTCAAAACTATTGAAAACTTGTTGGATGTCCTCAATAGGCACACTTGCTTGAATGACAAACATAGGCATCTGCGGGTCAAAAGGCTGCTTACTGTGAATTGTAGGTACGAGTGGAAGAAGGATGGACGTAGGTGGATGTTGATACACTGATGACTACAAATTTACTTCTGGATGTGTATAAATGATCTCTTCATGTGCCTCAACTAAGGGTTGCTCTTGATAAAAAAATCGGGTTATGTCTTATGTGACCAGGCCAACTTCTTCATCATCCCTATTGTCTTCATAGTGATCAAATATAAGATAATCTTGCTACTCATCATCACTAAAATATTTATCAAAAATAGGATGCCCTTCACATCCATGATCAACCTTTAAAACAGTAATTTCATCAAGAATATAATTGTTAAAAATATTCATTTCAGGAACAATAGTAACTATTGCTTCTAGTTGTTCATACACATGATTTTCATCAAGACAGGGTTGCTCATTGATACCTTCTTCGAAGACAAAATCATCCACAGTATTTCCTTCATAGGGAAAACAAGTAAAACCCCCCTCATGTTCAGAGTTGATATGATACTGACCTTGAATCATGCCACAAGATCAGAGGTTCTCCTCCACTTCCTCAGCATCCATGAACAACTGTGATAAAGATGTATATTTTCTTTCCTTGAGATAAAAAACAAGGTCAGAGTGTTGAGACACTATGTAATACAGCTTGGCAACAATCTCAGAAGGTTTAATTTCCACGAGCAGGCTGCAATACAAGCTATGAAACCTTCGATTAAAAGTAGACAAAACTTCCCTTTTTCCCCTTCTCAAAGTAGTGAACTCATGTAGGTATTGATCAAATGAATTGTTCTCACCCCAATAACTTAAAAATGTATTGCATAATTCAACCCAGGAACAAATGGAGTCAGTTCCCAAACCCTTAAACCATACACTCGCATCTCCTAACAAGGATTTGGAAAACAACCTCATGATAACATCCTCATAAATTATCTCAAACAGATCAATAAAGTTCTCAAAAGCATCCACATGCCTCACAGTTGTAACATGATCCTCTCCAGAAAAATGGGGAAAGTACTTAAAGAAATCAAGAGGATAAGGATGAATATGATATGGAATCTTTAAAGGTTTAAATAACTTGTCTCTGATTCTAGTTTGAAAACTAGTGGGTTGAATATGAGGCTTATCACACTGATGGAAAGGCTCAATAGTGACAAGAGGATGTGATGAGAGTTGAGGAGGTTGTGGATCAGTTTCAACCTCCTCAGGGCTGCAAGGGTGATTGAGTTCAGGAGGGGTTTCAATATGAAGCTCATCTTTATGAGTAGGTAGAGCTGAGGATATAATATCAGCATCTACAACACATGCAGAAAGAAGGTCTTCTTCTTCCAAGGATGGATATATAAAGGAAGGTTGGTGATCAACCGAATAAACAAAATACAATATGATCCTCTTTATATGTGAAGGGAAAAACAAAAATGAGCTGATAAAGAATAACAAAAGTTCATGAAGAAAGATCATAAGATGATACCTATTCATTCCCTTCATCTTTCTATTAGTAGGATCCTCCCCAGTGGAGTCTTTGATTGTGGAGTTGCCAGGTAGATGATTACAGTAAATTTTTTGTATCCCTCTCAAGTCTACCATCAAGAATTGGATCTATGTCGTTCTTCCTAGGGAGCTCTTCAATTTTCTCAAATCTGTCCCCAGCAATGGCACCAGAAATGTTAGCACTAGAAGTCACCTTCAAATTGCATTGAAGGTAATCCCAATACCCATCAATTTATATTTCACAGGTAATTGAGTTTTGAGTGGTCAAATGGAGAAAACTCAATAATAATAGCATTCTAACTTAGAAATCTAGACTAGCGTGCACCAACCATTGAGGTATTGAATCAACTTCAGTTAGTAAGTTGGAGTAAGGGTGAGTAGGAGGAAGATTTAGTGAGAAAGGTGTAGAGGTCTGCTATGAACATCATATTTTCCAACAGCCTAAGGAGGAAAAATGTAAACACAAGGTCCTCTTGGATTCAAATTTCAAGGAAGTTGAAAGAAATCATAACAGTACTATAATCAAACATTTATCATAATACAGTTACAACAATCCATTTGAATCAATCAAACATGAACTCTCTCAGTATCATAGAAAAATAATATGGAGTAAGAAAGATGACTTAGATTAATCAAAATGTTTCAAAAAATAAATACATAACAAGAGAACCAGTTGTTCTCAATCAAAATATTACAATATCAGGGAGCCTAGCTCAACCATTCCTCCTTTACAAAATATCAAAACTACTTATATATAAGCAGAACTTCTGCAACCATCAGGAGTGTGATCAGATTGCTAAATTCAAAGTTTCCAGTCGACGTCTGCTCTGTCAGACTGTGCAGACAGTCTTATGTTGTCAGACGTGAGCTTCAAATCTACCAGTCTTTCTGGCTTTCCATTTATGTGTTGAGACGAGGTTTCATCCACCTCCCTCAGTTTGTATAACTTCCTTCATCGGGATCAGAACGAGGCCTGACATCCATGAATACTCCAGGCGGCACCAAATATTTTCTTCGGGTCAATCTTGACGCCTCAAGGCCATGCAAATCTTCTTTTATGGCTAATATGGGTGCAATAGGTGGCTCGACTTAATTTGATTTGAGGGTGGTTTGACTGTGCAAACCCAAACATTTTCGTTTCCCTTTGGAAATCATGGGCATAATGCCACATGATTTACAACAAGATGCTCCTAAGGTCAGATCTGAATCACTGTCTTATTCCAATGAGATATGATGCAAATTCTTATGATAATAGGTTCCATTCATTAGCATTGTACTTGTTCCATAGTTGAGCTTAACATCTAGGAGTTTATTTGAGAGTATAAAAAAGAGGAACGAGATTTTGTAGTATCCATTTAGGACAAATTGTTAAAGGAAACTCCATAGTGAGTGCCTATTTCTTTGTATTTGCATTTCATCACCGAAGAAAAGAGAGAATATTGTAGGTCTCACCTTCTATCTGGTTTTTCTCCCATATTGGGTTTCCCATGATACATCTTGTCTTGATTTTTGTGGATGGTGTGTTCTTTTACTGATTCTCTAATTTTTGTATTAGGTTATTTTTCATAATTTGAGAGACAAGATAGTGATAATAAATCTGAGATCTAAGGAAATAAACATGCATTAATAAAATATTTTAGTATAATACTAGATCTATTGTGACGAACTGTTCTAGTGAAATATCCTTGACAATTTAAATATTATATTGGTATCACGAACTAGTTTTCTTTGGGGTATTTATTAAAAGTTGCAGGATCGAGGAATTGGCTTAAGAAGGAATCCATAGAACCCTATCCATGGAAGATGATTTAGTTCATAACAATCCTTAGGATGCAAAAAAAGAGAGATTTTCGAGGTTAGAAGAGAAAGATGTTGATATCTCTCATGACATGGCCCTCCTCATGACGACTCTAGAAAATAAGCTCATAACTTTTGGGGAGGTTGGTGGATTTAAATCAGAAGATGGATCTAATGAGAAACCAAGACACAATGAAGGCCTAGAAAAGGAGTCTAGCAAATATCCCAAGAAAGAGAAACCAAGGCACTCCTTCACAACCTCTATTTAAAATAGAAGTGAAAGTGGACACCAAACCCTATCAAGGTGAGATCGATGTTGTTAGGTTGAATCATTGGTTGCAATAGTTAGAAGTGTATTTCAGTGTCCATAACATAGATGTAGAGAATAATATTTCATTATTTGATTGAAACTAGAGGGCCATGCATTAACTTAGTGGGAAATCCACATAGAGATATTTAGGTTGGAGGTTGATCCACCAGTAACTAAGTGAGATGATTTTAAAATATTCATCAATTCCCAATTCTACCCTATTGGGTATGTATAAGACCAATGGATAAATTGGAATCACTTTAGGAAATGGAAACAACAGAGTGTACAAGAGTACACCACCAAATTCAGGAATATGGAGATCATGTTGGGTATCTCTACTAAGAACCCATATGTACTCCTCAAGTATATGGGGGTTCTACATAGCCATTTGTGAAATCAAGTGATATTTTTCAAACCAAGGACAATTGATGAGGCATGTGTGCAAGCACAATATTTAGAGAACATAGGAGATAAGAAACGACATCCAAGTAGTTCTAAACATAAATACCACCAAGATGCTTCCAAAGAGGGGATAGAAGAAGTGGAAAGGAAAAGATAAGAAGAGATAAGAAGATGATAGCCACTACACATTAGTGAAAGGATCCAAACAACGATTGCAACCATGCCAATATTGATGGTCACACCAAAGATAAGTGTTGGAACATACATCTGGATTTGAATCCAAAGAACCGTAAGACGGATGCCAAGAAGAAGAACCTACTAGGAAAGGATTCATGAAACTAGGTAGAGAGCAACTTGGATGTGGATGATAAAAAAAAAATTACTTCAATAGAAGGAGGTGAATCTGAGTATCCTTCATCACAAGGAAGAGAAGGAAATTAAAAAACCCTTCCATATTAAGATCCAAGTAAAAAATACCAAGGTGGATGCTTTATTTGATTATGACTCACAAGCCAAATTCATAGTAGATGATTTGGTCAACAAGCTTGGGTTGGAATTTCATGATCATCCAAGCCCATACCCATTGGGATGGGTGAATAAGGATGCAGATATCAGAGCCACTAAATAGTGTAAGATCAATTTTTCCATAAGTGCATATTTTAATGATGAAGTGGAATTATATGTAGTACCCCTTGATGTGTGTGGTGTAGTGTTTGGAAGCCCCTACATGTATATAAGGGATGTTATATTCATGTGGAGAGAAAACCAATACTAGTTGATCAAGGATGGAAAGTCTTACACCATCAACACACACAGAGAAAAGTCAAAGTTATCTCTAGTAAGTGCTAACCAAGAAAAAAAGTTGATAAATTCTAAAAAGAAGTATGTATTTATTTTCTTAAGAGAGAATCATCCAGGGGAGGAATCAATAAGAATAAAGGCATCCTTGGATGGATGTACCAAAAAGCAGAAACAATAGTTGGAGGATTTTTTGCAGGCATATAGGGGAGTGCTCCAGGAGCCTAAAGGGATGCCACCTATGAGGGAAGTGGATCATAAGATATAGATGTTTCCTTACACCCCATTACCAAATGTTGGATTTCATAGACAATTTGTTTTGGAAGCAAACAAAGTGAAAAAATTGTTGCAAAATTTGTTGAAGAAAGGAGTTATTCGACTAAGCGCCAAACCTTGTGGGTAACCTATCATCATAGTACCCAAGAAGGATGGGACTTGGCAAATGAGTATCGACTAGAGAGATTTGAAAAATATCACACTCAAGAATCAATACCCTCTTCCCGGGATTAATGATTTATTAGATCAATTTCAACATGCTAATTACTAAGAGTTGGTGGAAGATACAATTATGTATAAGAAGCCCACAACTACTAGACAAGGGCAACATGAAATTTGGAAGATTCAGTTTAAAGGACAACTTCTAGGAAAGAAAAAATGGTAATACAGGGAGAAGATAGAGGAAAATTTTCTCACCTCATTCAACAAAATATTTTGGGGACCAAAAGCCTCCCTAAATGGGGAGGTATGATCCAAAATGGATCATCATATAATTTTTCACCTATCTTAGTAATTTTTGGGTGGAAAATTGGAGGGATTGACTTCTAAGGTCCATTTCAGTGGCAGGGCTCAGTTTGGAGATTTGGAGTCCAAAACCTTCCAAAGCCATTTTTAAGAATCAAATAAATTTTTTTAGGGTCAAAACGTTTTGATCATATCTCTCAAATCCTTGACACTACTATACATACCAATGGCTTGACATGAATACCACATAACAAAGAAATCATTCAAAGTGGGCAATAGAGTTTGGTTACAACTGAACAAGGAAAGACTACAAGGTTATGGTAATAAGATCAAGATCTGTGGTGTGGCCCTTTTGAAGTATTGGATAAGGTGGATGATAATTCCTACAGACTTAGACTACCCCCATATATTCACATTTAATTAGTAGTGAATGTGGAGAATCTAAAACTCTACGAGCCTTCTGTGCTAGATCAAGAAACTAAAAAGCAAGTCCTACCTACCATAGAGGAATTACCACTAGAATATCACGTACAGTTGGTGGAAGAATGAGCTTTGGCATATTGGAATCTCTAATGCACATTGATAAATGAGCATGAATACATCATAATATATATTAGTGAGTGAGAATTGTCATATAATTCTATTAAAAGTACCAATTTAGAAGATCTAGAAGATAATAAAAAAATAAGCAAAGTCCAAGGAAGTATATGAAACCTGAAACATACACATGAAGTGAGGGTGAAAGGGAAGAGCAATGGAGGATTGAAGTCCTCTACATGTTGAAGACGTAAACAACGATTTACGGCTTCCTCAAGTTGGTGATTGAAAACAAGAGGATCAGAGTCCTTTATAGGTTGGAGCTTGATCTATAAGGAGTTGGTCCTTTCTCAAATTGATGCTTGGAAAACAGGGGATTGGTGTCTCCTTGAGTTGGTGCTCAAAAATAAGAGAGATTGGTGTCTCTTACAAACTGTGACTAGTAAATGAAATATAATGTTTTATGATTGTTACATTTAAAATTTAAAGTTTTGTACACTCTTGTTGATAAATTGTTATGGTTTATAAATTAAAAATAAATAAAAACTAATTTAATTTGAGAAAAAGAAGCAATATTGATTCACCCCCCCCCTCTCATTATTGAACAACATTCCAACAAAGACAACCTTTAATACAAGGAAAGGTTTGTATAAATGGTTGTTAATGCCTTTTGGTTTATGCAATGCACCAGCTACATTTATGTGAATGATGAATGTTGTATTATGTCCCTATTTAGATTCATTTGTAATAGTGTATTTGGTCAATGACTTATTGGTTTAGAGCTCTACATGGGAGGAGAACATATCACATCTCATGTAGGTGTTAGAGACTTTGAAAAATCATCAGCTCATGGTTAACCTCAAGAAATGTGAGTTTTCTCAACAATCATTGGTGTATTTGGGATATGTGATTTGTGGAGAGGAACTTGAGATATACCCCACAAATATGGAGGCCATCATGAAGTGGCCAATTCCTACTAATGACTCTAAAGTTAGAAGCTTTTTTGGGCAACATAGTACCTACAAAAGTTCATAACATCCTTTCCAATGGTAGTCGCCTCAATCCACACCATAACATTCAATGTTGAGAGCTTCTAGTGGGGAAATAATTAGCAGAAAGCTTTCGATGAGTTAAAACAAAAGATTAGTTGAGCACAAGTTCTTGCATTACCTAACTTGCAAAAGTCTTTCTAAGTCGAGACAGATGTAAGTGGGTATGCTATTGGAGTACTTAGTTTTGATGCAAGGAGGTAAGCCATTGTGATATCATTATGAGACATTTCATTGGAGAGTTTGAACTACCTTACATATGATAAGTAATTATTTTCCCTGGTTCAAGTTGTTAAGAAGTGGAAGCACTATTTGATGGGTAAGGAAACCATTATCCACACTTATCACTAGACACTGCAGTATTTACAGTCCCATTATATAGTCATCAAGTATAACAAGGGAAATGCTAATAAGTTGGAGAACATGCTTTCAAGGCCATCCACATCCAAGGTTACAACTTTGGGAACTCTTATGCACATGAAGCCTTTTACCCATGATGCATACAAAGAGGCATACACAGAAGATGAGGACTTTAAAGAGGCATTTCAATGGCTACAAGGACAAATTTGTATAGAAGAAGGTGAAAATAAGGCTTACTATCATATCCAGAATGGGTTTCCATACAAGATAGACAAGCTTTGTAATCCTAAAGGTGAAATATTTCATCTTATTAGATAATCTCACACCTCCGAGGTTGTGAGAAATTTCAGTGTTGGGAAGACGGTTACTAACTTACAAAGTCATGTGTATTGGCATGGAACACAAGAAGATGTAGAATGGTATATTATAGGATGCATGCATGATTTGTTGTACCATCAATCCCAATAATATAAAGTAAGGTTTAAACCATCCCTTACCTGTACCCACTTGACCTTGGGAAAGAATTTCCTTAGATTTTGTGGGTGTTTTGTTAACAACTAGGAAGGGACATGACTATCTATTTGTGGTAGTTGATAGGTTCAACAATATGTGCGTTCTCATGCTTTATAAAATACCGTCAAACAAAAAGAATAAACAAACTTGTTCTTTGAACAGATCTAGGTGCACTTTGGGATACCAATGAGCATCATATCAAATAGGGATATCATATTTCTCAATGCCTTTTAGTCTAAACTTTGGGTGAAGATGGATACTAAGTTGAAGAGATCCACAACATCCCATCCATAGATAGATGGGTAGATAAAAGTAGTCAACAAGACTCTGGTTCAACTTTTGAGGGGTAAGTACCCTCTTGAAACTTTCTTTGGGTGTTTTCCATTAGATGTTGTCCATAGAAAACAAGGAGGAGCGAGGGAACACATTACAAGAGAAGCATTGAAAGTAGAGAAGTTTGTTGAGAAGACTAAATAGATCCATTTGAAGTACATGAGATAGTGAAGAAGTCACATGAAAGGTACAAGGATTAACATGATTAGCACATAGCAGAGAAATCATTCAAAGTGGGAAATAGAGTTTGGTTACAACTAAACAAGGAAAGACTACAAGGTTCTGGTAATAAGATCAATCTCTGTGGTATGGCCCTTTTGAAGTATTGGATAAGGTGGGTGATAATTTCTATAGAATTAGTCTACCCCCATATGTGTGTAAATGTGTTGAACCTGCACATAATAGATCTATCTAAACAATAAGACACACATTTGCAGAGAGAATTTGAGAAAGAAGAAGAAGGAGAGAAAGAATGAAAGAATTTGCATTAACCGTTATGAATAATGAATAATTTACACATGATATACTTTGTATAACTCAATTAGTGCGCACTAGAGGAGAACCAATGCACCATAGTGGTGGTCTAGAGTGATCTGGACACACACCAATGGTTACGAGAGTGAACTGCCACCTAGTCTAGTCTCTTGGGTAGTTATGGGAGTGAACTACCACCTAGTTGAGTTAACTAGTTAACTAGTCTTCAGTTAAATGACTTAACATAGAGTAGTGAGGAGTAGATCAAGGAATCAAGGGTAATGCACTAGTCTGGTGATGATCCCAACGTAAGTGCGCATGATCATGGTGATGATCCCAATGTTGCATGGTGACAAAACCAATGCAGCATCTAAACTCAACTCAACTAGTCAAACTGAAGTGTCAACTGAAAGATAGTACTCTCCGGGTGGAATATTCTCCTATAAAATATAAGAGACTAGATAATGACTAATAAACAAGGAAAAAACTTAGGAAAAATAAATCCTAGGTGTGTGTAAAGTAACTCCAACACCCCCCCTGAACATCACTATGGTGAAAATAAAGAATGGTTCCTGACAACAAGGCCATGTTAGGAACCAAAATACAAAAGATACTCTGAAATAAAGTGAGGAAAGAGGGAAAAACTCATGGGAACCCTCCCCCCCCCCAAGGTACAATGTATGTAAAAGGAAGAACTACAGTTGCTAGGAAACTGTGTCCTTCACTCCAAGACGACTTCACAGAGAATGGAACTTTTCCTCAATGAAGGTCTTGGTGAAGATGTATGTCGTCTGTTCTGCTGAAGGACAAAATTGTAGGTCAATGATCCCCTCGTGTACTAAGTGTTGGATGTAGTGCATGTGGATCTCGACGTGCTTCATTTTCTACCTCTGAACTGGATCTCTATATAACTACAGAGTGCTCTGGTTGTCGCACCAAATGACGATCTGTCGATCAAACTTAATTCCCAACTCAATGAGAAAATGTTGTAGCCACATAACCTAAATGGTTATGTTAACTACCCCTCTATACTCTACCTCAACTAAAGATAGATAAACGACAACTTGCTTCTTGCTCGACCAAAAGATAGGCCCCAAACCAAGACTGAGTGAGTAACCATATGTGGACTTGCGATCAGTGCTATCGCCAACCCAATCAAAATCAATAAACCCGATGAGATATAATGTAGAGTATACTGCATAATGAATCCCAAAGGTGATGGTTCCCTGTACGTATCGAAGGATATGATTTGCAACCTTCTAATGTAGCTCATGTGGATCATGCATGAACTTGGAAACTATGCCAACTGCATATGAGAGGTATGTTCTGGAGTGTGTGAGATACAAAATTCTCCCCACTAGTTGTCTGTACAGTGTGTTGTCAACCAGTGGAGTCTCCATGCCATCCTCAAGTTTGAATCCTAATAGGAAAGGAATCGGAGCAGACTTGTAGTATATCATGTGAAATCTCTCAAGGAGATCTCGTGCATACTTGGCCTGAGACAGTTTGATGCCTAATGCATCCTGACTGATCTCAAGTCCAAGGAAGAAGTGTAGCGGACACATGTACTTCATCAAAAACCTGTCATGTATAATCCTATTGACTGCAACAATCATTGAATTCGAGCAACCAATGATTAACAAATAATCAACATACAGAACTAAGAGTAGAAGTGAATCAACCGTCCTGAGCATGTAGACATTTGGGTCTGATTTACAATGTACAAAGTTCTCTGACAACAGGTAGGAGTTCATCTTGGAATACCATGCCCTCAGAGCCTGCTTGAGGCCATAAAGGTACTTCTTCAGTCATCAGACAAAAAATGAGTCCTGCATAAATCCCTGGGGTCTGTCACATACCCACTACCATAATCGAATTTTCGTTGATTTAAGCAGAATCAGAGCCCCCGAATTATCTACGGAGGCCTAGCGAAAGCTATCTCTTTCTCTCTCTCTCTGCTTCCATGTGATCGCAGGTAATGATCACAGGTCAAAAAAAAATTGTGGTGCCTCTTTGTACTTCATGCCTCAATGCTACAGTGATGTCAAATCTTTTGACTCTGCAACCGCCAAACCTCGGCAGGGCTAACAACTGACCAATAGGGACAAATCCCTACAGGGTTATAAAACGACCATTAGGAACGACCCTGTGGCGTGGTTGAGTGGAGTACAGGTGGCGAGAGGGGAAACATGACATGGTGGGCGACGTGATAGGAGACGGGTCCCATATCACATGCCACACCATTCTCGACCCCCCCCCATTAAAGGCAGAATGGCAAG
The DNA here is from genome assembly GCA_009831015.1 of Picea engelmannii. Taxonomy (NCBI): domain Eukaryota; kingdom Viridiplantae; phylum Streptophyta; class Pinopsida; order Pinales; family Pinaceae; genus Picea; species Picea engelmannii. Next base: position 55,808 of record ML803635.1, read on the forward strand.
GGGGGTCTGGAATTCGCCTAAATGTCGTTCATCAAGGTGAATAGATCCTGACCATTCTCGAGTTGCGCGTTCGATTCTAGACCCCCCCCTCACCGCTAAAGGAAAAATAGTGAGGGGGCTCTGGAATGAAGCCTCAGTCATAGATCTGGGTGGGTGGACTTTAGCTGTCCAGATCTGCTTGCCACTTACCTTACCCTAAGGTGCACTCGTGCCCCTAGCTTAAAGTTGACACCTCTTCCTCACATATGACGGTCGTTATAGACCCTGAGATCCTCTGAAAGAATCTCATCCATTCATCGGGACTTAACCACATGATAATCATCTAGATATTTATAAGTCTGGATTTCGGGGTTTGAGAGCACGAGGGAACATGCCCTTCGGTATCCCGAGTGTCGAAATGTCGAAGTGTCGAACAAGCCTAAATTGGTGATTAGCCCCTTGGGTCATGCCTTGGTCAATATGACCTTCTCCCACATGACCACACTCTCTCTTCCGTCGGGATTTGTCAAGGCGAGAGCCCGACCTCTTGTCAACGGAACTCCCGAATCCTCGATCCCCGATTTCCCGAAACAAGTAATCTCTTGACACGTAGCCTCCCGAAATCGGTCGGTCTATGACTGCTTCGGGGTTTCCACCATGGAACATCCCGATCTCTCATCATCAGAAGTCCTGAGTTCCCGACTCACGATTTCCTGAAATGGGAGATCTCTTGACACGTAGCCTCCCAAGATCGGTCAGTCTACGACTACTTCGGGGTTTCCATCATGGAACATCCCGATCTCTCATTACCATCACTCCCGAGTTCCTGAATCCCGATTTCCCGAAATGGGAAATCTCACGACATGTGGCCTCCTTTAATCAGACGACCCAAATCCATTTCGGGGCTTTCACCCTTATTCACTGGGGGCTTAACCCTTGGGTATATCCTGACAGATCCAATGACTGTCGAGTTTTCCAACCGAGATCTGACGGCTCGGATAGGTTCCTAACTTGTGCATTCTCCCTCGACTTCCTGAATGGGGAAAAATCAACGGTCCAGATGTTCTCATGGACCTCGGAGATATACGATCCTGATTTCATCACTATCCACGAAGGTACAGAAAGACAAGGTGGTAAGGCGTTTAACATCCTACTTTCTCCTACCAAATCTAACGGTCATGAGTGACCACAGATTTCCCTACGGGATCTCGTCCATCGATCAACACCTATCAAGGTTAAGGTACTTATCCTTCCATCTTCTTCTTCTTATCTGACAGTCGTGAGTGACCACAGATCTCCCAATGGGATCTCATCCATCGATTCGATACCTATCAAGGATTTCTTAAGGCGTTGCACCTTCACGTCCTCCTTCCAGGTTCTTGATGACGTTTTCAAGGAGGGTATCTCTATGGGGAGGTTTACCCAGGGTACTATCTAAGGCAGATAAGGGTATCTCTCTCCCAAGAACCATGCATGAAGTCTGAATTAGATCAGTTTGCATATAAATAACAATTTAAGAGAACATAAGCCACACGTAGTCTTTCCATTATAAACATACAACTACCCGTACTGATCAAAACATCATACATACATTCTTATACTGAAATTATTCACAATTTCACATCTTATGAGCATAATTGTCAGAATACATATATTTCAAGATGCCAAAGGCAAAACACTTATTAGAAAGTAATGCCAGGGGTTATACAACTGCCGAGAGGGGTGCTCGTTTCCACCCAACCGTAGGCTCAGCGACTCCCAGCGGGTTTACCACTAGCCACCCCCGAGCTAAGACCACGATGTTGTGAGACTGTGTCTTTGTTTGCCAGTGACCAGGAGCGAAGGTTACTCTCCTTCCTCTCTGCTATCACCCACTCTACATATCACCAGAGTTCTCTTTCTCCCCTTGCATCGTTCCCCCCCAATCGCTTCTCCCCCACGTCTTATCCTCTTGTGAGGTTGCATGTGGCATGATTTCCCTCGCGTCGGTCAGGCCTGATGGCTCTACGGATGGGCAGTTCACCTCCCCATCCCTCATTAACTCCTGAGGAGCCATCTGCCTACCAGCCTATGAGACATTTAATTCAGGGTCAGCGAGCCGCTTTTGGTTCTCTGGGCTAGTGGAGTCCAAATACGGTATTGATTTTCGGTGGAAGTTAACGCCACCTTTCCAGGTGCCTTCCAACACCTTTCTGCAGCCATCGTGGTCTCTTTTTTAGCATATCCCCTCTCAGCAGTCCTGCAATATAAATTCATAATGTTATTCACATTCATTGACCTTTTCCACAAGATCCATTCACATCACATATTCACATTTCTGAGTTTGCCATAGTTATGGGCCAGTCCAGTTATTTTTTTATAGACTAGGGGGAACAAGGCGTTACAATTCCCTCCCCCTTAAAGGAACATCATCCTCAATGTTCTTATCTTTTAACATGAATTGCATATACATAAGTAAACAAAATCGGATATGCCTGTCTCAAGGCATCCTCCATTTCCCATGTAGCCTCATCTGGGCCAAAATGTCTCCATTGCACCTTTACCTGTGAAATGGTTCAGTTCTAGAGTGGGGTTTCCTTTCTGTCCAATATGCATTGGGGTTCTGGTCGAAATTCTCCCTCCGGTTCCACCTGGATCACAGACCAGTCAATTATATGATTAGCATCATGTACATATTTCTTCAATAACGAAACATGGAAAACATTATGTGCTTTTACTGTGGGAGGAAGTTATAGTCGATAGGCTACAGGTCCCACTCTATCTAGAACCTCAAAGGGTCCACAATACCGGGGTGCCAACTTGGCACAAGCTCCCATTTTCAGGGAACTCCTTTTGGGCTTAACTCTGAGTTATACATGGTCTCCCATTTTTAACTCTCTTGGAGTTCTCTTTTGGTCGGCATAACTTTTTTGTCGGTTCTGAGCGAACTTCATATTTTGTTTTATCTGAGTCACTTGTTGTTCCATTTCTTTCAACATATCGGGTCCAAAATAAATCCTATTTATAGGATTACTCCAGCTGACTGGAGTATTACACAGCCTACCATAGAGGACCTCGAAGGAACTCATCTTTAAAGATGCTTGGTGGTCGTTGTTGTAGGCGAATTCTACCAATGGAAGGTAGTCTTCCCACTTCCTGGGTTGATGCATTACATGCATTCTTAACATATCCTCTAATATTTGATTCACTCTTTCGGTCTGTCTGTCGGTTTGAGGGTGATAGGCAGTGCTAAACAAAAATTTGGTCTCTAAACCAACCATCAGAGATTTCCAAAAATTGGAAGTAAATTTGGTGTCTCTGTCAGACATTATCTCTTTTGGCATACCGTGCAGTCTAAACACCTCTTTCATGAATACCTGGGCGATATCTATCTCCTTGCAGGTTGATTTGACGGGGATGAAATGAGCAAACTTGCTCAGTTTATCCACCACTACCATAATGGTGTCATTTTGTTTGGTTGAAGTTGGCAATCCAGTGATAAAATCCATGGAGATGGTTTCCCATTTCCATTATGGGATGGGTAAAGGGTGTAATAGTCCTGCTGGGTGTCGATGTTCTGCTTTAACCTGTTGGCACTCTATGCATTGGGCCAAATATTTGGCTATGTCTTTCTTCAATCCAAGCCAATAAAATTGTTTCCGGGTGGCAATGATCTTTTCTGGTATCTTGGGTGACCAGTATATGGTCTTTTATGTAGTTCATCCATAATGAACCTCTTCAAATCATCACAATTTGGAATGTACAGTCTATCTTTGTAAGTGAGAAGACCTCCTTCGATCATTTGGTAGCCTTCATATTTTACTCCAGCGGGTTCTTGTTGTAGGTACATGGTCACAATCTAAACGAAGGGATCTTTCTCCTGTGCATTTATGACTCTGTTCTTGACATCTGTCTCGCAGGTACTCACCACTGCCAGTTGAATTGTTTTCATGCTTCTGCTAAGGGCATCGACCACCCTATTTTCTTTCCCTTTAATGTGTTTGATTTCAAAATCAAATTCACTAAGGAGGGCCATCCATCTAGCTTGTCTGGCATTGAGCTTTGGTTGGTCGAACAAATATCGCAATCCACAGTGATCTGTCATAAGCACAAATTTTCTTCCCAAGAGGTAATGCCTCCACATTTTCAAGGCATACACTATGGCATCCAGTTCTAGATCATGAGTCACATAGTTGACTTCATGTTCGTTCAATTTTTGGGATTCATAGCAGATCACACTTCCTTTCTGCATAAGGACTCCTCCAAGCCCTTCCTTACAGGCATCTGTTCACACAAGGAAATCAACTTCTGGGTCAATGATTTTCAACATGGGTGCATGGGTCAGTAGATGTTTCAGGGTTTGGAATCTTTCTTCACATTTCTGTGTCCACGGGAATTTTGTCCCCTTCTTCTGGAGGGTAGTGATTGGACAACCAATCTTGGAGAATCCTTTTATAAATATCCTATAGTATCCCGCTAATCCCATAAAGGATCTGATGTCTGAAACATCCTTTGGGGTAGACCATTCCATGATAGACTTGATCTTGTCAGGATATACTGCTACCCCTTCCTCGGACAGAACATGTCCCAAGTAATGTATTTGCTTCTAAAATAAGTCACATTTGTTGAATTTAGCATAGAGTTGATGCTCTCTTAGCACTTGGAGCACAAGTCTAAGATGCTCTTCATGTTCCTCTTTATTCTTAGAGTAGATTAATATGTCATCAATAAAAACTAGTACAAATTTATCTAAAAATTTACCGAGTACATTGTTCATTAAGAACATGAAAGTGGCAGGGGCATTGGTTAACCCAAATGGAACTACCACAAACTCATAGTGACCATACCATGTTCGGAAAGCGGTTTTATGGATGTCTTCACCCTTGATTCGAACTTGATGGTATCCCGACCTCAAGTCAATCTTTGAGAAAATAGACGCGCCTCCCAACTGATCGAATAGATCATCGATCCTAGGCAAGGGGTACTTGTTCTTTATGGTTACTTTATTGAGTTGTCTATAATCTATGCACAGTCTAAGGGTGCCATCCTTCTTTTTCACAAACAGGACTGGTGCTCCCCATGGGGACACGCTAGGTTGAATATAACCCTTATCCATCATTTATTTCAATTGCAATTTGAGTTCCACTAACTCAGGTGTGCTCATCCGATAGGGTGTCCTAGACACCGGCACTGCTCCTCGTGCAAGTTCTATCGAGAAGTCAATGTCTCTTCTCGAAGGTAGACCCAGTACCTCTTCCGGAAACACATCTCTATATTATCTCAGGATAGGGTGATCATCAGGGCTTGGTTTATCACCTTCGATTGTTTTCAATACCTGTATTGCATATAGGGGACATCCTTTTCAACAATACTTTCTCATTTGCAAGGTTGATATTTGCCTCACCGAGACAGGTTTTCGGATCCCTTGAAGCGTTATCCTTTTTCCTTCTTTTCTAACACATTCTAAGGTTTTATGGTAACAGTCCAGTCTGGCTTTATGGGCGGCCAACCAGTCCATACCAATCAACAGATTGTAGGATCCCAGGGGTAATATGTTAAGGGTGGCTTGGGTGGGGAATTCACCCAACATTAAATGGCAAGATGGTATGACCTCTGCTACCCTTCTTTTGGTGCCAGTGGCTAACTGTACCAACCATGGCTTGGTTTGTTTTCGTGGCTGTAGCTTACACTTATCAACAGCTCTAGGGGCTATATAACTCAAATTTGAACCAGGGTCAATCAAAACAGACACTAGATGGTTGAAAATCATACCTTCTATTTCCACCACTGAAGCTTGGTGGTCAGCTTGGTCATTATCCAAGGCTGCATAAATCTGCGACACACTCCCTGCCACATCATTGACTATGGTAGCTTCTTGAATGTTATAAACTTTCTGATTGTTCTGTTGTCGGTGTGGACAGTCTCTCAGGAGATGCTCTTCTCCGCAAACCCAACATTTCAAAGGTTCTCTCTTTGCGTTATCAGTCTTTACTGCTATAGGTCCAGAAGTTTTATTTCAGTCTGATGAGGGAAAGTTATGCTGAAGTACACTCTGGGCTAGAAAGTTCATTCTGGGTTCCTCTTATAGTTCTTAAATCCTGAGGATTTGATCCCCTTTTTCTGGAATCTCGTACCACTCTTCTATTTCCAGTCTCCACGAGACTCTTCCCAATGTCTACATTGTTCATGACAATATGTTGTCTTTCGAATAGTGTCTTCTAAGGTCTTTGGCTCATCAAATTCAATTTTGTTCCGGTATTCCTTGGGTAGCCCATTGATGAATCGTTGCACCTTCGCCTTCTCTGCTTTGATGTAGGGTACATATCTCAATAAATCGAGGAATTTTCTGACATATTCCTCTATAGTGAGTTACCCCAGTTTGAGTTCATAAAACTCTTTAGCCTTCTCGTCGAAATATTTTTCCGACAAATACTTCTTTCGGAAGTATTTCTCAAACTGGTTCCAGGAATGGTCCTCCTCGCGGACCCCTTTCATATTCTTAAGATCTTCTCACCAGATGGAAGCTTTTCCATTCAAATTGAAAGTGGCCACTCGGGCCTTCAAATTCTCTGAAAAATCATGGACTCTGAAATATTTCTTCAGTCCAAGTAGCCAGGCCTCGGCTTCCTCTCCCTTCTTTATCTCACCGTCAAAGGAGGGAGGTTTGGACTTTCTGAATTCCTCAAATTTATGACCCTTGGAAGTCTTTTGCTTCTTCTGTTTTCTTCGAGAATAGGAATTGGTCTTGCTGCTGGAAGAGCCTTCTGAATCGCCAGCTTCCTTCTTAAAGGAATCATCTGGAACTGGTCCTTTACCTTTGGGGTGGACCTTCCTTGAGGTGCTTTTCTCAGTATGGCCACTGATACGACCATGTTTCTGCATCTCGGGTTCATGCTGCATTTGTCGTTGTAGGTCGGATAAGCTCTGCAACAAAACTGCATTAATTTCAGTTTGCTTTTCTTGTTCTTTCATCATCCTGTCATTGTCGGCCTTGCAGCTTTGCAATTCAACCATGAGACTCCTCACAGTCTTAGCTAGATCTAGAGGGGTTCCTATTGCTCTTCTTTCGTCAGACTCTTCGTCTCTATTGTGGGAGCCTTCTCCCATCTCTTGGTGAGTCACCATTCTCTGTGTCTATAAATTCCCACGGATGATCGTCTGCTTGGGTGAAAATATAAACGTTGGTTATTAGTCAAGAGTTAGATACATTTTATAACCTATGCATAAATTCATAACTGTTTCACATGCATACACAGTCGGGTTCTCATTTCCAACTTTTGATCCTGGATAAGAGAATTAAGTTAGGGGGTTACTCCTCTTAGGAGTTCTTCGAACAGAGATTATGCACAACTCATTCATGAGCCCAATCAGGTCGAGTGTTGTCACCATGCTCTGATACCACTTTGTCACATACCCACTACCATAATTGAATTTTCGTTGATTTCGGTAGAATCAGAGCCCCCGAATTATCTACGGAGGCCTAGCGTAAGCTAGCTCTTTCTCTCTCTTTGCTTCCATGTGATCACGGGTAATGATCACAGGTCAAAACAAAATCATGGTGCCTCTTTGTACTTCACGCCTCGAGGCTACAGTGATGTCAAATCATTCGACTCTGCAACCGTCGAACCCTAGCAGGGCTAACAACTGACCAATAGGGACAAATCCCTACAAGGTTAGTAAACGACCATTAGGAACAACCATGTTGCGCGGTTGAGTGGAGTATAGGTGGCGAGAGGGGAAACACGACACGGTGGGAGACGTGATAGGATATGGGTCCCA
>ML803635.1:63561-99539 GCA_009831015.1 Picea engelmannii
GGGGGTCCGAAATTCGCCTGAATGTCATTGATCAAGGTGAATAGATCCTGACCGTTCCCACGTTGCATGTTTGATTTCGGAGCCCCCCCCCTCACCTCTAAAGGAAGAATAGCGAGGGGGCTCCGGAATGAAGCCTCGGAAGTAGATCTAGGCAGGTGGACTTTGGTCATCTAGATCTGCTCGCCACTTACCCTAAGGCACACTCGTGCCCCCAGCTTAAAGTTGACACCTCTCCCTCACATATGACAGTCATTATAGACCCTGAGATCCTTCAAAAGAATCTCATCCTTTCATCGGGACTTAACCACATGCTAATCATCTAGATATTTATAAGTCTGGATTTCAGGGTTTGAGAGCACAAGAGAACATGCCCTTCGGTATCCCAAGTGCCGAAACGCCGAAGTGTCGAACAAGCCTAAATCGGTGATTAGCCCCTTGGGTTATTCCTTGATCAATATGACCTTCTCCCACATGACCACACTCTCTCTTCCGTCGGGATTTGTCAAGGCGAGAGCCCGACCTCTTGTCAATGGAACTCCCGAATCCTCGATCCCCGATTTCCCGAAGCGGGTAATCTCTCGACACGTAGCCTCCCGAAATCAGTCGATCTACGACTGCTTCGGGGGTTCCACCATGGAACATCCCGATCTCTTGTCATCATAACTCTCGATTTCCCGACTCCCGATTTCCCGAAATGGGAGATCTCTCGACACGTAGCCTCCCGAGATTGGTCGATCTACGACTACTTCGAGGTTTCCATCATGGAACATCCCGATCTCTCGTTACCAGCACTCCCGAGTTCTCGACTCCCAATTTCCCAAAATGGGAAATCTCATGACACGTGGCCTCCTTTAATCGGACGACCCAAATCCATTTCGGGGCTTTCGCCCTTATTCACTGGGGGTTTAATCCTCGGGTATCTCCTGACAGATCCAACAGTTGTTGGGTTTTCCAGCCGAGATTTGACGGCTTGGACAGGTTCCTAACTTGTGCATTCTGCCCCGACTTCCTGGACGGGGAAAAATCAACGATCCAGATGTTCTCATGGACCTCGAGGATCTACGATCCCGATTTTGTCGCTATCCATGAAGGTACATAAAGACAAGGTGGTAAGGCATTTAACATCCTACTTTCTCCTACCAAATATAACGGTCATGAGTGACCACAGATTTCCCGACGGGATCTCATCCATCGATCAACACCTATCAAGGTTAAGGTACTTATCCTTCCAGCTTCTTCTTATCTGACGGTCATGAATGACAACAGATCTCCCGATGGGATCTTGTCCGTCGATTCGATACCTATCAGGGATTCCTTAAGGCCTTGGGCCTTGACGTCCTCCTTCCAGGTTCTTGATGACGTTTTCAAGGAGGGTATCTCTATGGGGAGGTTTACCCAGGGTACTATCTAAGGCAGATAAGGGTATCTCTCTCCTGAGAACCAGACGTGAAGTCTAAATTAGATCAGTTTGCATATAAATAACAATTTAAGAGAACATAAGCCACACGTAGTCTTTCCATTATAAACATACAACTACTTGTACTGATCAAAACATCATACAAACATTCTTATACTGAAATTATTCACAATTTCACAGCTTATGAGCATAATTGTCAGAATACATATATTTCAAAATGCCAAAGGCAAAACACTTATCAGAAAGTAACGCCAAGGGTTATACAACTGTTGAGAGGGGTGCTCATTTCCACCCAACCATAGGCTCAACGACTCCCAGTGGATTTACCACTAGCCACCCCTGAGCTGAGACCATGATGTTGTGAGACTGCGTCTCTGTTTTCCAGTGATCATGAGCAAAGGTTACTCTCCTTCCTCTCTGTTATCACCCACTATGCATATCGCCAGAGTTCTCTTTCTCCCCTCGCGTCGTCCTCCCCCACTCCTTATCCTCTTGTGAGGTTGCGTGTGGTGCGATTTCCATCGCGTCGGTCAGGCTGACGGCTCTACGGATGGGCGGTTCACCTCCCCATCCATCATTAACTCCTGAGGAGCCATCTACCTACCAGCCTGCGAGACATTTAATTTGGGGTCAGCGAGCCGCTTTTGGTTCTCCAGGCCAGTGGAGTCCAAATATGGTATTTATTTTCAGTGGAAGTTAACGCCACCTTTCCAGGTGCCTTCCACCGCCTTTCTGCAGCCATCGTGGTCTCTTTTTCAGCATATCCCCTCTCAGCAGTCCTGCAATATAAATTCATAATGTTATTCACATTCATCGACCTTTTCCACAAGGTCCATTCACATCACATATTCACATTTCTGAGTTTGCCACAGTTCTGGGCCAGTCCAGTTATTTTTTTACAGATTGGGGGAAACAGGCCGTTACAAAAAATTAAGTTCTTCAACCCATAGTCTCCATGGTAGTGACTTTGCATGCAACATGCAAGATTCCATCTCCTTTAGAGATCCGTTTTTCTGCTCAACAACTCCATTTTGCTATGGAGTATAGGGAACTATGTGTTGTAGCTAAATCCATGCCTCATGGAAAAGATTATGGATCTCATGATTTACTTATCAGTTCAGAGGACTTTGATCTTCTTTTCGGACTGTGTCTCAACCAAGGCTTTGAAATCTTTGAGGTGTTCAAAGACCTCAGATTTTTTCCTGAGAAAGTATATCCATGTAAAATGTGAGACATCATCAACAAAAAATTAGAACAAACCTCGCTTTGCTGATGGATGGATGCGGAAAAGGACCCATAAGGTCACTTTGGATCAGATCTAAAGGTGTAGAACCTCGCTGAGACTTTCCTTTGTCGAATTTCTCTTGAGGGTGTTTTCTGAGAACACATTCATCACATACTCCCTTGGAGAAATGGATGTCTAGTAGACCATCAACCAATATTTTCTTGCTAAGTTGTTGCATGTATTTGAAATTCAAATGTCCAAACCTTTTGTGCCATATCCTACTACTTTTATCAGTATGAGTAAGCAGTAAAGAAAAATTAGGTTCAATGAATTCAGAAAATGTATACAATCTAGATTGATGATTTACCTCACCGGTAGCAACCTTGGAGTTGGTTTGCATGTCGTAGATATCCATGACATTTGGTGTGAATATGAATTTATTTCCAGTGCTAGAATTCATCATCTGATACAAGGAGAGAAGGTTGACAGAAAGTTTGGGAACATGCATCACATTCTCGAAGCTTTCGTTGGTGAGTTGAATCCTTCCTTTGTCGGTGACTTCGATAGAAGAGTTATCCCCCATCATAATAGGATGACCTTTGCATGCATCCAATGAAGAATATACTACTTTTGAGGAATCCATGTGATGTGATGCTCCTGAATCTACGATCCAAGCATCGAGAGAGGAGTTGATGGCAATCAAGGCATGGCTAGAATTGCCTTTCTTGGGATTCAGATATTTTGGCTTCTTCTTCTTCTTGGCACCCTCGGGGATGCGATCTCCAAGGTTGTTTTTCTGAAGTATTTGAGTCATTAGATCTATTTTATTTTGCATGCATGTGGATTCTAGATGGAATCCTTTGTGACAGTACGTGCATTTCTCTCCTTTTCTTCCCTTTTCCCCTTTGGATCCAGAGGCATTAGTAAAGGGTTTTGTGTACCCTTCCTTCTTCGGATGTGCACGAGATTTCCATTTATCTTTATCTTTATATTTCTAATATTTGTGGCTGCCATATTGCATAGTGAGTGCATGAACCCTTGGGCCTTTGATTGTGCCCATGTTGATGAGCCTGGTTTGCTCTTGTGTCATGGATTTGATAAAGTCCTCAAGAGAAGGCATCTTCCAGGTGGATCCAAAGGAGAATCTGACATAATGGAATGTGGATATGAATACATATAATTCAAGACCAAGTTTGGAGAGAATGGTGAGAATCATTTGTTTCTCCTCCTTATATTTATCAACAACCCTGCAAGCTTTGAGTTGTGACAGTAAATCCTTGAATTTTGTAAAGAAATCTTGGATATTGTCAAAGAATTTTGGATCCAATGTGAGCTGATCCACCTCTCGAATGTGTCCCCTCATCTCATCCTGTTTTCCAAAGATCCCTTCCAAGGTGATCCAGGCTTCATTAGGAGTCTTACAGGAAGATATGTGAAAAAGGAGATAGGGAGAAATAAGACTGTAAATTGTTTCAAGTGCCTCATCCATGTGATTTAAGTACTTGGATTTTTCTATGGATGATGTCGGTTCTATATCTATGTTCAAGGTTAACCTGTTCAACCCTCTGGTTCATATATGTATGGCTATTTTCTCCTTCCATGAAAAATAGTTGTAAGGTATAAGAATGAATTCTTTTTGGAAATCCATCTTTCTGTTGTCTTCAATCTTTTGTACCTACAAAAAAAATTAGTGTAGCTTTTTCTTAGAAGTCCATCGACTCTGATACCATGTAAATGTGTTGAACCTACACATAATGTATCTAGCTAAACAATAATACACACATTTGCAGAGAGAATTTGAGAAAGAAGAAGAAGGAGAGAAAGAATGAAAGAATTCTCATTAACCGTTAAGAATAATGAATAATTTACACATGCTATACTTTGTATAAGTCAATGAGTGTGCAATGGATGAGAACCAATGTGCCATAATGGTGGTCTAGAGTGATATGGAAACACACCAACAGTTACGGGAGTGAACTTCCACCTAGTCTAGTGTTATTGGATAAATCGGTGAATGCGGACATAAACTAATCTCCCTAGATCCACTTGGATCTAGAACAAAAAAAGATAGGACATGACGCTTTCCCTAAGTTTCCACCATTTAATTTACTACCAAAGAAGGAATAGATGACATATCTTTAGAGATCACTTCCTTGTATCTTTGTTGTCCTTACTTCACTCTAGTGCTCTTGTGAGTTCATATCTACAATGACACAAACCAACCAGAGTGAAATAAACAATTGTAGATTCAATGGAAACCTAAACATGTGATCAAGGAGTCATGTAATAAAACACTAATGATTTTATGGGAAAGAAACATGTCACCATATCATATTAAGTAAAAGTGGAAGATACAACCAAATTTCCTTGATGTCACAAGTTCCCTTTCGGTGGTCCTTTGTTCCAACACACACATACACTTGCTCTGAATTTGTATGAAGATGGTCCACAAAAGCTTCATGGAAAACTAGAGGCCACAAGCATTAGTTGTAATAGGATCCTTCACATAGTATTTAGCCTATTCTTTCAACAATTCTTTGCTCAATCTTGCTTAACCTTTTCCATGAGAAACCCATCACTATATAGGAGAAGGTGGAGTGGTTACAAGGATGAGGATGACCCCACCAAATCAGAGAAGCCAGTAAGACCACAACCATACGGATGCCACCTCACATTCTAGAATATTATCCTTCTAGAAACTTCTTCCTTTCCTTAGCTTCAAATGCCGCCGCACCCTACCTATATAGCAACATGTGGAAATCCCGCGAGCCAGGCATAGAGTAGCTTGCAAAAATCAAGGATTTTCACACTGTGTACCACTGTAAGCCTGGGAAGTCATTCTAAAAATATGCCTTGTAGGGGAAGAACTTAATCATTTTCCTCATGTAAAAAACTGTTTTGAGAGCCTGAACACATGCCTCTAGAGTCATCATCAGAGTGACCAAAATAATTTGTAACATAATGCCCCCCAAAGTATGAGGATGGAATTTGTGATAGCCAAATTACTTTGTAAAATGCATGTGTGTGTCGGGAACAAGGAGTTCACCAATCGAGAACCTACAAACAATCAAGCATCTGCATAAAATTATACCATTTCTGAGGTAGGCATTCCCATGCTCAAACTACAAGTGATTTAAGTCATGGCCACCAATTATACACCATGGATGCATGTCGTCAAGATTCTACATAGCCACCAGAAATACACTTTGGATCTATGTATTAGAAAGATTTAAATTCAGACACGGCCACGAGACATACAAAGTGGATCCGTGTATCAAATACAAATCATAAATACTCCATCTCAACCTGGACCAAAATGATGAGATCCAGGGTCTTCAACCCCGTCGTCCATAAGTATGAATCTAACCATGCAATTACAAGTGTTGAAGTTGAACATGGTAGAAACCACTTGATTACCGGTCATTGATGAAAACCATTAGCAAGTGCGAGGGAAATCACTATTGATGTCAATGACTCCCAAGGTACCTTGGTACAATCCAACGAATGTGAATAAATGAGATGAAGTCGAACACTCGATGAAATCTCTTGATCAAGGAACAATGATGTGAATCCACTGTCGAAAGTGAAGAAACCTGCCATTGAGGCATGCAGGCTCTAAGGTACTAAATGATTTCTAAGTCTTGTTCCGGGATGATGAGTTGAATTCGACAGGAAAATACTCATCACAGGAGGGCCTTGATGCATCTCCCATCAGTTACACGAAATAAGTAATAGATTTAGGGTAGATCAAAGTATGAAAATGATTTGAAGCTTACACAGGGAAGGCCGACATGGTAAGATTTAACAATTGCAGATGGTCGACTTGATAGAGGGCTTGTTTGAGCTTCTCTTGAACATATGAATGACACAAAAATGGTCTTGGCAACATTGACTCAAAAATGACCCAAGATATGAACTTATAGAGTGCCAGACGAGAGACAAATGGATTTCCCAACCCGGATTCTAATGATGAAGGGGGGTGTCATGTTCAAGAGCGACTAGTACTGTCACTAACACAGGTACAGAGACACATTTCTTTCCCAAATTCCCCCCCACCATTTCTGGCAAGTACCTCTTTATTTTTATGCAATATTGAGGAGGATAACATATGCTTGTTGATGTAAGCTCATCCTTCAGATGAGTCCCTCGGAGTATGTTTAATGAACCCTAAGGAGTGGTTCGGTCCCATGTGGGTCTTTCGATGCTTGTTTAATGAGTCCAAAGATAGAAAACTCGAGGGTTTTTCATATTTATAGAGACTGAAAAACACATTAAAGAGAACTCTCTCAGTTCCTTTTTCATGAAGTAATCCGACGAGAATGAAAAATTGATAAACCATCGTCCATCGAATGTTTTCTTCAAATACTTTTACGAGTGTGAAAAGAACAAGGGGGCTAAACAATCTTTTCATTTTTATGGAGTGTGAAAAGAGCTTAAAGGATACTCCATGGGTTCCACTTTTCGTGTTTCCATGACGAGTATGAAAAAATTACAAAAGTATACTTGGTTACGTTCTCATTGGTTTTCGAGCATGAGAACGAACAAAGACTAGGCTCAAGGTTTTTCTAAAAAAAACCTAAAAAGTACTGGTATATTTAACAAACTGAAAAGTGAATCAAGAAAAATCATCCATACGACATTGTTCAGGGAATTAATCTTCACATCTACGAGAAACAACAGACTCACATGACCATTAGACCATTAGGTTATGATAAAATGCATTAAAATAATATAAAATATTATAAGAAAAAGCAAAAAATGAAATAAAAAGGGGGTAAGACCTCTTATTGCTATTTCATTTGCATTTCATTCAAAAATTGTCTAGAAACCTTGTTTTTACCTCATATTTCGGTTGTCGATTGCGAGGAGCACAAGCGAACATTCAACAAACGACCTCTATAAACACGGTAAGCTCGTCATCCTCTTCTTTTTCAATGGATTGGAATTCATTTATTTTGGTTTAAAGCTAGTTTTTGGATGGGTTTTTGGGCTGGTAGGTTCGCGCTAGGGCCTCCGCAGGTGACTAGTATCGGGACATGAGGAAATCAATGGTTTCCATAGGTACCCTATGGCTCACCTGTGGAAACCCCGAACTGTACTAAAAACTCATCTGCAGTGGCCGAAAACCCAAAAAGTTATGCATGCGTTTTCCCAAAAAATAATTTTAAAATCAATGATTGGAGATGCTAACTTGCTTTCCTCGTCTCCATGCAGGTATTTGATTGCCAAAATGTTGGAATGGAGAGAACGGGAACATGAGGATGATGAATTCATGTCCTTAAATGATCTAGGCACCATCAATGCTCTTTGACAATGCAGATTGTTAAAAAAAATTAAAATCCAGGGCATGAGAGCCCAACTGAGGTTATTAGAATACCTGGTCCACATGTGGGATGTAGACCAGCAGGTGTTTCATGTCTGTGTCCATGTTATTTCTTTGGACATTGAATACATTTACTTCTTGACGGGGTTATCCTGTCATGGAACACATGTGACCCTAACAGGGGGTCAAGGTGGTGGCCTACTGATGAGCGATTACATCCATCGGTATTGTGAACCCAAGGCCAAGAAACGCAAAGGTAAGGTAGCCATCATAGGTGTTCAAGATTTAACTCTCCATACCATAATTTTTACTATTGCGTGCATGGTAGGAAGTGTGTCTTTGCACATGGCCCTCCAAAGTTTTTTTCAATATGTCGTGGAATGCACAAAACCTCATGTGTTCAACTAGTGTGATGGTATTCTTCATAGTATGAAGACACAATTGACCAAAAGCAAGAATGGGGACCTGAAGAAATTCAGGTATGGATCCATTTTGGTGTATTTCTTTCTAGAAAGAGTCCCTCATTTACGTCTACAGGTAGAGTGGGGTATACCAACACCACGAGATCCGCGAATGAAGCGGTGGTATGATCTCATGGCCCGACATGTAGCGGGCCCCATTATTAAATAAAATGATGCATTCTTTGACTGGTTGAGGCCATAGATATTAATGATAGATGATTACGCATATGTCGTTCTGGAATTTCGCAATGATCCTGATTTGGTTCTACCTGAGGGTTCTTAGTGGGGGGACCTAGGTAAGAAAAACATTTTGTTTTTATGATTTTTTTTTTTGTAAGATTTTAGAATATAAGATGTTTTTATATATGCTCTCTATCCAATGATTAATCAAACATTTTGACCATGCATATGTAGGGCCACACCGGCCTCTGGGAAATTCCCCCATTCAAAGGCGAGGGGAAACAACGGTAGTAGAAGGATGGGATGCTAACGATTATGAAGCGGTTGAGCATAATCTAGAGGGTTTGACAACAGACATTCTGGATATCTCGATCAACGCGATTTCGAGGCGTTATCAGCGCCACACCATAGGCCTGTCTAGTTCTATCAGCCAATTATTTCGCAGAGTAGTCCGGGCAATAGTATGCTACCGTGAGAAGCATCCATGATGCTATTTTGTAGAAGTCGTGGGCTTCATATTTTGATATTTTGGTCTTTTGGACAGAAAACACCTTTTTGTAAAACATTTTATCATTATATATATACATGAGGCTTCCACCGACTTACTTTTCTTTATATACAATATGTGATGTGTGATTGGATTTATAAATGTCTCAAATGTTTGTCTAACACATAATTAGCTAATGCATAGATTAACGTATTTAGACATCTAGGAATGTGTTGATACTCAATATCATCAAAATAACGCTCCAAGAGGCGAATTCACAAATATACCCGTAACAATGTAGGACTTCAGATAACATAGACATTACTTAGTTGTAGTACTACTAGTTGTGAATCAAGCTGTACAACCAGGGGATGGATTCCAAGTGAAATAACATCGGTCAACAATCCAATGACTGCGTTATATTCTGCGATGTTTTTAGTTGCACGATCGACGTAAACACCATGTAGACTGATTAACTTGTTTGTAGGTGCATAGATTGTCCAAGCAACGGATGCTAAGTTTTGAGAACTATGGCTAGCACCATCGGCGACGCCAATGTGGGGTAGCGGAGACACCGACATCTGGAAACCAAGAACAATTCAAGGTAAGCTGCTAGGGGTTGAAACCAAATAACGAAAAAGCACAAGAGTAGCACACAAAAGTATGATACAATAAAAATACAAACACTCATGCAAAGATAACCTAGGCATAGTACTTCTTTAAGTAAAGCCCAATTCGGGGTTCACTCAAAGGAATATCATCATAATCGACTAACTCATAGACTCCTTTCTCCAACACTCGTTTAACAACATAAGGGTCGTGCCACATAGCCTCAAATTTTCCAGCCCCTGGTAAATCACGATCTTGTTCATAGAGAAGAACTAGATCACCTTCAGAGAAAACACGTGGTTTAACATGCTTGTCGTATTGGGATTTTACGCGTTTCTTCTGGGTTTCAATTACCAGGGTGGCATCATGACGGGTTTCATCTAATCGCATCAGATACAGTAGATATTCTTCTTCGGTAGAGGTGTTGGGGAGAATCTCAACGGCTAGCTTCAATGATGGTATCTCACATTCAATCGGCATAACAAATTTGATACCATACACTAGCTGAAAAGGTGTAAATCCCGTGGCAGACTTCATGGATGTCTGATAGGCCCACAATGCTGAAAACAACATCATGTACCAACTTGTCTTGTGAATTCCTATTATTTGTCGAAGCATGGTGATAATAACCTTGTTTATTACTTCAACTTGGCCATTGGCTTGTGGATAGTAGGGGGTTGAGTTTTCATGTCGAAGACCCAACTTTTTGGTAAGCTAGGACATCATGAAATTTCGAAAATGGCTACCATGATCGATGACGATAGCTTGTGGGATTCTGAATCATGTGATGATATGATTGAATATGAATAGGGCTACAGTTCTTCTGGTATTATCGAATGTAGGCATCACCTCGACCCATTTTTTGAAATAATCCATGGCTACGATGATGTATCCATGCCCCCCGACCGAGTGAGGGTGACATGTCATGAAATCAATGCCCCATTTTGCAAAAGGTCCAACATAAAGTATAGGGTGTAAAGGAGTGGGATGAGATCTTATCTTGTTGTTGTACGTTTGAAAAGCATGGCATTTTTGGATGGCAATAATACATTCTTTGAATAAAGAAGGCCCAAAATACCCTGCTTGTAAGATCTTTTGGGCAGTAGCATACCCGGACATGTGACCACCACATGCTACAGAATGGCAGTCATTCAAATCTTTCTCAGCCTCATCATAGGTGATACATTGTCGAAAAATGAAGTCAACCCCACGGTGATAAAGAGTGTCGTCGAGGATAATATACTGATGGGCTTGGTAACGTATATGACGACAGTCAGTGCTAGACAAATCAGGTCGAAAAGTATGAGACTGGAGATAAATAATGATATCTCCATACCAAAGTTCATTGGAACTGATCAGAAAGAGGGATTCGTCAGGTAAAGAATCCTTTGCTACATTTTCTATCTCAGGGCAAGGAAGGTCACATATCGGTTCGAAAAACACCAAGGATTTCTTAGACTTAGCGCATTCGAACTCTAAGTCAAACTCCTAGAGAATTACTATCCATTTGGAGTATTTTACCCCTAGCAATTGGCGTGTAAGAATGTGTTGCATAGGGTTTCAATCGGAAATTACATTGGTCTTGCGTAATAGGATATAGTGACGGAAACGTTGGACAACTTGGATAGCTGCCAAGGCCAGTTTTTCAACATGTAAGTATTTGGCTTCGGCAGTCGTGAGGCTCCGAATCAAATAATAAATGACATGTTCGTTGTGTAAATCGTCTTCTTGGACTAGAACCATGGCAATGGTAGAGTTCGAAGTAGCGAGATAAAGGAAATAATCTCGACTATAATCGGGTGGGAAAAGTAGTGGGGTATGGGTTAAAGTCAGTTTCAAAGCTTCGAAAGCTTTGTTGGAAGTGGTATCCCATACGAACTTAGAACCTTTCTTTAATAGTCGAGTAAATTCGAGTGTTAACTCAACGTAGTTTGGGATGAAACGACGTAAAAAGTTTTCCTTCCCTTGCCAACTTTGAAGCTGGCGGAGTGAGGAAGGAGGAGGGAGATTGAGGATCACCTCAACCTTTAAAGGATCTACCATGATCCCTTGACATGAAACAATAAATCCCAGAAGTCGGTTGAACTCCACACAGAAGACACATTTGTGTGGGTTTAAGCGTATACGATAGAACCGACAACGAAGGAAAATGGCTCGGAGGTGTGTTGGATGGTCACTACGATGCATGGAATGTGCCGGTAGGTCATCTAGATATGGTTGTACAATGTGCTTGATATCATGAAAATCATAAGACATGGCATATTGAAAAGTGGCACCGACGTTCTTTAAACCAAAGGGGAGTTTTCGGTAGGCAAAGGTGCCCCAAGGACAAATAAAAGCAGTTTTGTGTTGATCCATGAGCAAGATGTTAATTTGATTATATCCTAAGAAACCGTCCATCAAAGAGAATATTTCACTCCCGACTCAATCATCAACGATCTGGTCAACGAAGGGGGTGGGAAAGTTGTCCTTAGGACAAGATTTGTTGATATCCCTATAATCAACGCAGACACGGATCATACCTTGTTTCTTGTTAACCAGAACTAGATTGGATACCCAATCAGTTAAAGCCACTGGATAAATAAATCCATCTTTAAGAAGTTTTTCAACCTCAATCTTGATAGCAGCTGCTTTACGAGGGTGGACCGTGCGAAGTCTCTGTCGTACGGGTTTAGAGCCCGGGTACGTCTTAATTTCATGTACAACAATATCGGCGTCAATACCCGACATCTCTTCATATCTCCATGCGAAGATGTCACGAAAATCCTGAAAATGGAACTTATATGTGACAACCTCATCGGTGGAACATGAAGCTCCAATGTGAACATTTTTTACAATACCAGGTTTAATGGATATGTCAAGGGGGATGGTGGGTGAAATGTTACTAAAGTTCCCTTCATATAACACATCATGTGTAGACTCAGGAATAGAAGAGAGGACAACAATGCTCGACGTAATCAAGATCTGTTGGTAACTCTCTAAGGTGTGCTACTCCAGGAAGAGGATCAAACGATGATGCCCATCATCCCATGGGGTGTCTTCCATGGACATAACGGACATGATCATCTTGTCCATAGGAAAAATAACATGGAATAGATCAGGAGATGAATCACCAAGAGAGGGAGTAGAAGGGTTTACCGATTGAATGGCTTGATAAGCAGATTCAACCGGACTTAAAGGCATCTAGTCACCATAGCGAAGATAATCACCAGGTGCGGGTACTATCCATGGGTCAGAAGACGCAGGGGTTTCGCGAACGGAAGTGGATATCATGTTTATCGAGGAAACCAAAGGAGGTGGAACATCAGGTGGTGGGATCGGGAATGTACCCATCAAAGTCGAATCTTTTAGTAGACCCACACCGACATTCTCATACCCAGGGGGTGTCTTTGAAATGAAGGGTACGTTGCTAGTATGAGCATTAGAGTTAAAAAAGGCTAGTTGGTCTACCATAAAAACTTTTACCTGGTGTGCAAAATGTACTACACGGAAAATAGTAGATACAAATGCATGCATGGAATCAATCCAGCTACGACCAAGTAAGAGGTTGTAATCAAGAGGTGCATCAAAGACCTCAACTTCAACATTGACCAATTTCCATTCTAACATAATAGGCAATGAGGGGAGTACATCGTAGGGTTTAAAGCCAAAGCCATTGAAGGCTTTGAGCATGTTGTGTGATTTAGTTAAGGGAGGAGAGCCAATGGATTTCCAACAAGCAACAGACATTACACATGTTGAGGCACCCTCGTCAATAATGGTTCTACAAATTTTCTTGCCTACGTCAACAACTTGTATCTAAAATGTGAGTTGAGGGGGTAGCCTTGGAATGTGATCTTCCAGGTAAAAAATTATCAAATTCGTATCCGTAGGGTCAATTCCACCAATAGATTTTAAGAGTGCCTTCCGTTGAGTGGGACAACTTTGAAGGACATCGAGAGCT
Source organism: Picea engelmannii (assembly GCA_009831015.1). Taxonomy (NCBI): domain Eukaryota; kingdom Viridiplantae; phylum Streptophyta; class Pinopsida; order Pinales; family Pinaceae; genus Picea; species Picea engelmannii. Next base: position 77,207 of record ML803635.1, read on the forward strand.
GACATCGCGAAAGGTGCTTATGCCAGATCTTCTACAATACCTTAGTTCTAAGCAGCACGTGCATGAGGATTGAAGGACGACTTTTGAACAACACCCTTTGGGGTAGGGCGAAGAACTGTATCAAGACTCGGTCGTTCGAGATGAAGAGGACCATTGGGGGTGAAGTTGAGGGAGACTTTTGAACCAACAGAGGTGGTATATCATCAAATTTCTCCTTTGAGGAAGAGTAATATTTGGCCCGAGTGGTAAGTGTAACGTCATTCTTTTTTGAATCACCTATGCACATAAGTCCATAAGAAGTAGTGGAGGGAGAGGGTTGGTCGTGAATGACCAATTAGGCCTGTTGTTGGGAAGGGAAAGTTTGGGACAAAAGGACAGGTGTGGGAGGCTTCACGGTCCCTTGAAGGAAATTAGTAACCTCGACCCATCTTAGACAATCTTTCGTGTAGTGATCATCACCACAGATAAGGCAAGGGTATCGTGGTTTGCACTTATCCTTATCATCAACAGGTTGTGTTTTGGCTTTCTCAGATTGCGGCTTATTTTTATCCTCCTTATTCTTACCCTTCCCTTTTTTAGATTTATTTTTTCCGATAGGGGTAGATTGAACGGAGTTCACCTCAAAGCTTTTTTCGGTGGAAGGAGTAGGAGATAGAGAATTTTGAACATTAGAAGCACTAAACTTGGGATTGGTGGGAAAGGATTGTGCAGATTGAGGTTGAGCATGGAAGGTTCCAATCACACCATCAACTGCATGAGAAGCAGTAGGGGTAATTGAGGTAGTGGTGGTAGAAGGACGAGGTGCATCAAGGAGAAAATCGTAAAGAGTACATGTTTGTGAATCAACAAGATCGAGGTACTAAGCGAGACTGATCGCATGTTCTTTTGTGACAAGTAACAAAGTTTCTACATTTTGGATGCATTAGAGTCGGTATAAACCCCCTTGTTCATAAAGGGATAAATGCATATGTCCTATGCACAGTTAGGGATATGACACACAATAAATTCACTGACTCTTTGATAGGAGGAATTGTTGCACCTCTGTCAAATGGCCCTGTCTTTTTTGACTGCTATCCAAACTTCTCTGTATATACTTTTGACGAAAATATAGCAGACATACTCAAACTTCAGATCAGAACCACTGGTTTTGATACTCAGGCCTCTAGAAATAATATAGCCATCCAAGTCAGGGGATGTTTTAGACACACAAATACAATGTTTCCAGCTGTGTTACATACCCGCAGTAAAGACTCACAGTCTAGCACCCTGGTCATAACAAATTCCTTAAACCAGAAAATGGAACATAGTATCATAAAATGGGAAAACCTCTCCTTTCCCAAAAATTGAGTGATTGATATTCCAAGGGCTCCATCTCAAAAAGCTATCACTTCTGCCCAGATAAAAGAAACTCCAAACTCTGCAGTTATTTCCTTTCCTCAATCTTCTTTTTCTAGACCCATTCCTGCTAGTTCTAATTCCTCATTAGGATCCACCCCTCCTTCTTCATCCCTCTGTTTACATTCTTGCTTACATCCCTTAGCTAGACAAATAAATGTCCCTTTTACAATAAAATGTTTTGAATGTGGAGAATTTTTTAATCTTTCTACTATCTTTACATTTGAAGGAGAAAGCAGTTATGAGCACCAGAACCATAATCTTAGAACAAATCTTCCACCTCCAAGCTCTACTGCTAAAGATCAGTGTCCTCATCCATAATGCTCAGACATCCCCTTTCCACATGATTCACATGTCTTAGTTATTCAGGATAGTCTGATCGAAGAAATTGAGGCAAGACAGAAAGCCTATACCCCTACAGGAACCAGAAAGCCATCCTCTTCAGAAATTAAAAACTTCATGAATCTGTCTAAAGGATGTAAACGGGAAAATTACAATCCTGAATGGATGAAAGAAATGCTAAATTGGGACTTGTTTACTCATCCAAGAGCAAGAGAATTCTCTAAATAGACTCCAGATTCAGAAAAAATCAGACTAGCACAAAGATGACAAACTGTTATGGATCAGGAAGACATTTATGTTTCCTTCCATGAATGGTACAACAAAGGCACTCCAGCAGAAAAATGGAATCTAACTCCACTAAAAGCTAGTCCTATAAGTTGCCCAGTACAGTCTCTTTCTATCTCTGATCTAGGAAGAGAAATCAATAAGATAAAAAAGTCTATGGCAAATCCAGGCCAAAAGGAAGAAAAGGAAAAAGAAGAAAGTCTCTAGGTCCAGCATCAGAAATACCATGTGTTGCTTGAGTTAAAAATTCAAGATTTATACTTCAAACTCAAGACATTGATTGATACTGGATCAAACCTAAACATGCTAAATAAGCATGTTATTCCTATGTCTCTTTGGCAAAAGACACAAGCCACTGTGACCGGCCTTGGAAATATTCCTAATGATATTTCCTTTCAGATTCCTGAAGCAACCCTGTGTTTCTCAGAACACTATTTCAGATTAAAATTTCTACTAGGAGATATTCCTGTTGCTTGCATAATTGGTACTCCTTTCCTTGCTGTTGTTTCACCTCATGGTTCTACTATGGTGGCCCCTGATAAACCAGGCGATTTTATTACTTTACCAGGGGATAAGAAGGTCAAGCTCCCATTTGTTTCTACTCCTCGAATTTCAGATGCAGTCCATATTAATCTTTTTAAATCCGAGAAAATAAAGGAGCTCAAAGGGTACCACATAGAAATTAGAATCAGAGATAAGCTAAAAAGATCAGATATTCAAGAGAGAATTCTGAATTTGAAAGAAGAATTCATAAATTATGTTTGCTCTGAAAACCCCACTGCTTTCTGGAAGCAAAAGAAGCATGAAGTGTCCCTTCCCTATAAGGAATATTATTTGGGGAAACCTTGCAAAAGTAGATCTATCCCTATGAATGCTGAATACCAAAAACTGTGTGCAGAAGAAATTGAGGGATTATTGAGAAAAGAATTAATCTGGAAGTCTACTAGTCCTTGGAACTGTTATGGATTTTATGTCAACAAACATTCAGAACAGATCAGAGGAGTTCCTAGATTAGTAGTAAATTATAAACCCCTCAATAAGGTATTAGCAGATGACACTTATCCCATTCCTAACAAAAGTAGTTTGGTTACTAGAATTGCAGGTGCTAAAATATTTTCAAAGTTTGATCTTAAGTCTGGATTTTGGCAAGTTGCAATCCATGAAAAGGATAAATTCAAAACTGCTTTTAATGTTCCTGCTGGGCATTATGAATGGAATGTGATGCCATTTGGACTCAAAAATGCACCAGCTAAGTTTCAGAGAGTAATGGATGATGTTCTAAAGCCATACTTTGATTTGCTTATTGTGTATATTGATGATATTTTAGTTTTTTCTTCCTCTCTGGATCAACATTTCAAACATCTGAAAAAGCTTTTGCAAGTCATCAAACATGCAGGACTTGTCTTGTCCAAGAAAAAGATTGAACTATTCCAGACTCAAATAAAATTCCTTGGACATACTATAGATGATGGGCAAATCACTTTGCAAACTCATGCTGTTGAATTTGCTGATAAATTTCCAGATAAGATTCTGGATAAAACACAGTTGCATAGATTTTTAGGGAGCCTGAATTATATAAGTCATTTTTATAAAAAAAATGTGCCCAAGATAGGAAACTTCTTAATGACAGATTGAATAAGGAGCCTACACCCTGGACTGATGCACATACTTAGGCTGTGAAGAATATAAAATCCAAAGTCAAAACTTTGCCCATACTGCATATCTTTGATGACAATCTGCCAAAGATTGTAGAAACTGATGCTAGCAATATTGGCTGGGGAGCTGTACTGAAACAAGTTAGAGACAAAGGGACAGAAGAAGTAATTCAATTTTCTTCTGGATTATGGCAAGCAGCTGAACAAAATTATTCAGCTTTAGACAAAGAAATAAAGGCTACTTTGAATGCCATACATAAGTTTGAAATATATTTGATCTATAAAAGATTTCTTTTGAGAACTGATGCTGCAGCTATGAATAAAGTTCTCAACAAAGAACTGAGAAATCTAGGAGACCATAAGTTTGCTCGTTGGCAGGATTTATTTAGCAACTTCAATTTTTCCATAGAACATATCAAAGGAAGTACAAATTGTTTGTCAGATTTCTTAAGCAGAGAACACTTACAGGTGGCAAATCAAAGTTTGATAATTTCTATTCAGCTCAAAGGAAATGAAGAACATATTGAAAATATTCCTGACTCCTTAAGGTGGGAAGATTATACAAATCTCTGGGTTCCAAGATGGGAATTAAGGAGTACTAAAATAGTATCTCAAACAACCCAGATTCCATATTCAGATTTAGTCCCAGAAGTTCGAAGAAGGGGAAACTCAAATGTCCTCTTTCCAATAATAAATCAGACAAATAGAAGGGCAGTTGAAGCCCAACATGCCCTAACTGAACTCTTTCATGATGTGAATCTAATCTGGAATATCATAGATAACGAAGGGCACCATCAACAATATTTCTGTTTAGACAGACCCAGACTACTATCACAATGGCCTGAAGAAAATGTTGATATCATTTTTTCTGAAACTAGTCTGGATTATCATGATTACAGGAATCTATGGTGGGATTTTGTCCAAAATGAAGACATTATATTTTTGGTAAAATTTGGTTGTGTAAATGCTTCAACTGCAGGAAGACCACCTATTTGGATTTCTGATTGGTGGAAAGATTTTGGACTAAATAAAGAAGCAATAGATCCTTATATTTTGAGATCTTTCACACCACTTTCTGCTGTCAGAGATTTTCATTATCAAGGTCCAAATGATGGTGAAATCCTCCGTATGTTTATCTTAAATCATCATCAGTGGGGAATCAAGATGAGGATTATTCTTCAAAGAATTGACGGAATACTCTATGTAGTCCGAAAAATCTATACCAAAGCTTGGGATACTCTTCAATATCTTGACAAATTTTCCAACTTCATCGAAAATGACTAGATGTAATAATTCATGTCTAGATGGCCGACAGTGGTGTCATCCGTGTTCCGTGGGTTGTCGATATCAACTCCACTTTGTACATGTGAATAAACCTGTCCTAGAAATATGAGTCGTCTTTTCAATAATGAGAATCTTGGAAACTCGGAGCACTTCTCCGACTTTTGGTGCGGTTTTACCCACATTTCCAAGATGCTCTATTGTTTCTCATGCGAGGTGTGTACTATGGTCGGGGAATCTTGCACAATCACCCCGTCAGACTTACTATTGTATCTACTTTCGATGATTTGATATGGGAATCCTATGTGACAACCCTGACAGATCTATCATAGTACTCTACTTTCGGTGGGATTTAAAATAAAGTTGTTCGTTCAGTCATAAATTCCTACGTGAATATATCTGTCGAATCAATAAAGAAAGATTTAGTGGTCGACATGTAGGACCACAAGTCTATTCAGGTTTGATGCTTCATCATGACTCTACCGCCTCAAATTTGTATAAGAGAAGGGTGAGAGCTCATTCAGATCATCCAAAGTTTGTGAGAGTCTTAGTGAGTCTAGTTTTCGAAGCTTCCCTTCTGTCCGAAGCTTTGAGTCATTTTGTCAAGTCTGTTAGTTGAGCGAAAGAGCATCCTGCTCAGAGTCTGTATTCTGTGCATCAGGCACAAAGATATTGTAATACCCGCATGCTATATGCTCTGATAATATAAAGACTTCCGCTTGTCATTCATCTCTGATGCTTGTCTATTGTCTCTCGATTATGCGCACATTGTGACTTCATTTATTTGCCTGTATTTGTATCCGTTGTTCCCTGGTACTGCTTAAGTCTTATAGTTTCTTACCCTATTGTTAAGGTTGCTGGTAGTCTGGTGTAAGGCATCGGTGGATCAGTGGTAGTAAGTCCCGCTAGGCAGGAGGCCGCTAAGGGCAGTTGTAGCTGTGAAAGTTCGTCGAAAACCAATTATAGGCTTCAAATAGAACTGCTGAAAGGGATCAATGGACTTCGAGTGGTAGGCTTCAGGAAGCTAAAGTAGAGTAAAGCAGTTAACCTGATGACATTGGTTCTGATGGAAGTAGCAGAAATCAGAAGACCATATGGTGAAGGGAGATTGCGCATGAAGACAAGCAGATAATACGTCAAGCTTCATTCTCTTACAGAGGAGGCCTCTGACAAAGTTGTTCGTGGAGAGCAGCTTTACAAAATAGACTTGTGGTCCTACATGTCAACCACTAAATCTTTCTTTATTGATTCGGTAGATATATTCACGCAGGAATTTCTGACCGAACGAACAACTTTATTTTAAATCCCACCGAAAGTAGAGTACTATGATAGATCTGTCGGGGTTGTCACGTAGGGTTCCCAGATCAAATCACCAAAAGTAGATACAATAGTAAATCTGACGGGGTGATCGTGCAAGATTCCCCGACCAGAGTACACACATCGCATGACAAACAATAGAGCATCTTGGAAATGTGGGTCAAACCGCACCAAAAGTCGGAGAAGTGCTCCGAGTTTCCAAGATTCTCATTATTGAAAAGATGACTCATATTTCTAGGACAGGTTTATTCACATGTACAAAGTGGAGTTGATATCGACAACCCACGGAACATGGATGACACCACTGTCGGCCATCTAGACATGAATTATTACATCTAGTCATTTTCGATGAAGCTGGAAAATTTGTCAGGATATTGGAGAGTATCCCAAGATTTTGTATAGATTTTTCGGACTACTTAGAGTATTCCGTCAATTCTTTGAAGAATAATCCTCATCTTGATTCCCCACTGATGATGATTTAAGATAAACATACAGAGGATTTCGCCATCATTTGGACCTTGATAATGCAAATCTCTGACAGCAGAAAGTGGTGTGAAAGATCTCAAAATATAAGGATCTATTGCTTCTTTATTTAGTCCAAAATCCTTCCACCAGTCAGCAATCCAAATAGGTGGTCTTCCTGCAGTTGAAGTATTTACACAACCAAATTTTACCAAAAATATAATGTCTTCATTTTGGACAAAATCCCACCATAGATTCCTATAATCATGATAATCCAGACTAGTTTCAGGAAAAATGATATCAACATTTTCTTCAGGCCATTGTGATAGTAGTATGGGTCTGTCTAAACAGAAATATTGTTGATGGTGCCCTTCGTTATCTATGATATCCCAGATTAGATTCACATCATGAAAGAGTTTAGTTAGGGCATGTTGGGCTTCAACTGCCCTTCTATTTGTCCGATTTATTACTGGTAAGAGGACATTTGAGTTTCCCCTTCTTCGGACTTCTGAGACTAAATCTGAATATGGAATCTGGGTTGTTTGAGATACTATTTTAGTACTCCTTAATTCCCATCTTGGAACCCAGATATTTGTATAATCTTCCCACCTTAAGGAGTCAGGAATATTTTCAATATGTTCTTCATTTCCTCTGAGCTGAATAGAAATTATCAAACTTTGATCTGCCAGCTGTAAGTGTTCTCTGCTTAAGAAATCCGGCAAACAATTTGTACTTCCTTTGATATGTTCTATGGAAAAATCAAAGTTTCTAAATAAAGCCTACCAACGAGGAAACTTATGGTCTCCTGGATTTCTTAGTTCTTTGTTGAGAACTTTATTCATAGCTGCAGCATCAGTTCTCAAAAGAAATCTTTTATAGATCAAATATATTTCAAACTTATGTATGGCATTCAAAGCAGCCTTTATTTCTTTGTCTAAAGCTGAATAATTTTGTCCAGCTACTTGCCATAATCCATAAGCAAATTGAATTACTTCTTCTGTCCCTTTGTCTCTAACTTGTTTCAGTACAGCTCCCCAGCCAATATTGCTAGCATTAGTTTCTACAATCTTTGGCAGATTGTCATCAGAGATATGCAGTATGGGCAAAGTTTTGACTTTGGCTTTTATATTCTTCACAGCCTGAGTATGTGCATCAGTCCAGGGTGTAGGCTCCTTCTTCAATCTGTCATTAAGAAGTTTCCTATCTTGGGCACATTTTTTATAAAAATGACTTATATAATTCAGGCTCCCTAAAAATCTTTTCAACTGTGTTTTATCCAGAATCTTATCTGGAAATTTATCAGCAAATTCAACAGCATGAGTTTGCAAAGTGATTTGCCCATCATCTATAGTATGTCCAAGGAATTTTATTTGAGTCTGGAATAGTTCAATCTTTTTCTTGGACAAGACAAGTCCTGCATGTTTGATGACTTGCAAAAGCTTTTTCAGATGTTTGAAATGTTGATCCAGAGAGGAAGAAAAAACTAAAATATCATCAATATACACAATAAGCAAATCAAAGTATGGCTTTAGAACATCATCCATTACTCTCTGAAACTTAGCTGGTGCATTTTTGAGTCCAAATGGCATCACATTCCATTCATAATGCCCAGCAGGAACATTAAAAGCAGTTTTGAATTTATCCTTTTCATGGATTGCAACTTGCCAAAATCCAGACTTAAGATCAAACTTTGAAAATATTTTAGCACCTGCAATTCTAGTAACCAAACTACTTTTGTTAGGAATGGGATAAGTGTCATCTGCTAATACCTTATTGAGGGGTTTATAATTTACTACTAATCTAGGAACTCCTCTGATCTGTTCTGAATGTTTGTTGACATAAAATCCATAACAGTTCCAAGGACTAGTAGACTTCCAGATTAATTCTTTTCTCAATAATCCCTCAATTTCTTCTGCACACAGTTTTTGGTATTCAGCATTCATAGGGATAGATCTACTTTTGCAAGGTTTCCCCAAATAATATTCCTTATAGGGAAGGGACACTTCATGCTTCTTTTGCTTCCAGAAAGCAGTGGGGTTTTCAGAGCAAACATAATTTATGAATTCTTCTTTCAAATTCAGAATTCTCTCTTGAATATCTGATCTTTTTAGCTTATCTCTGATTCTAATTTCTATGTGGTACCCTTTGAGCTCCTTTATTTTCTCGGATTTAAAAAGATTAATATGGACTGCATCTGAAATTCGAGGAGTAGAAACAAATGGGAGCTTGACCTTCTTATCCCCTGGTAAAGTAATAAAATCGCCTGGTTTATCAGGGGCCACCATAGTAGAACCATGAGGTGAAACAACAGCAAGGAAAGGAGTACCAATTATGCAAGCAACAGGAATATCTCCTAGTAGAAATTTTAATCTGAAATAGTGTTCTGAGAAACACAGGGTTGCTTCAGGAATCTGAAAGGAAATATCATTAGGAATATTTCCAAGGCCGGTCACAGTGGCTTGTGTCTTTTGCCAAAGAGACATAGGAATAACATGCTTATTTAGCATGTTTAGGTTTGATCCAGTATCAATCAATGTCTTGAGTTTGAAGTATAAATCTTGAATTTTTAACTCAAGCAACACATGGTATTTCTGATGCTGGACCTAGAGACTTTCTTCTTTTTCCTTTTCTTCCTTTTGGCCTGGATTTGCCATAGACTTTTTTATCTTATTGATTTCTCTTCCTAGATCAGAGATAGAAAGAGACTGTACTGGGCAACTTATAGGACTAGCTTTTAGTGGAGTTAGATTCCATTTTTCTGCTGGAGTGCCTTTGTTGTACCATTCATGGAAGGAAACATAAATGTCTTCCTGATCCATAACAGTTTGTCATCTTTGTGCTAGTCTGATTTTTTCTGAATCTGGAGTCTATTTAGAGAATTCTCTTGCTCTTGGATGAGTAAACAAGTCCCAATTTAGCATTTCTTTCATCCATTCAGGATTGTAATTTTCCCGTTTACATCCTTTAGACAGATTCATGAAGTTTTTAATTTCTGAAGAGGATGGCTTTCTGGTTCCTGTAGGGGTATAGGCTTTCTGTCTTGCCTCAATTTCTTCGATCAGACTATCCTGAATAACTAAGACATGTGAATCATGTGGAAAGGGGATGTCTGAGCATTATGGATGAGGACACTGATCTTTAGCAGTAGAGCTTGGAGGTGGAAGATTTGTTCTAAGATTATGGTTCTGGTGCTCATAACTGCTTTCTCCTTCAAATGTAAAGATAGTAGAAAGATTAAAAAATTCTCCACATTCAAAACATTTTATTGTAAAAGGGACATTTATTTGTCTAGCTAAGGGATGTAAGCAAGAATGTAAACAGAGGGATGAAGAAGGAGGGGTGGATCCTAATGAGGAATTAGAACTAGCAGGAATGGGTCTAGAAAAAGAAGATTGAGGAAAGGAAATAACTGCAGAGTTTGGAGTTTCCTTTATCTGGGCAGAAGTGATAGCTTTTTGAGATGGAGCCCTTGGAATATCAATCACCCAATTTTCGGGAAAGGAGAGGTTTTCCCATTTTATGATACTATGTTCCATTTTCTGGTTTAAGGAATCTGTTATGACCAGGGTGCTAGACTGTGAGTCTTTACTGGGGGTATGTAACACAACTGGAAACATTGTATTTGTGTGTCTAAAACATCCCCTGACTTGGATGGCTATATTATTTCTAGAGGCCCAAGTATCAAAACCAATGGTTCTGATCTGAAGTTTGAGTATGTCTGTTATATTTTTGTCAAAAGTATATACAAAGAAGTTTGGATAGCAGTCAAAAAAGACAGGGCCATTTGACAGAGGTGCAACAATTCCTCCTATCAGAGAGTCAGTGAATTTATTGTGTGTCATATCCCTAATTGTGCATAGGACATATGCATTTATCCCTTTATGAACAAGGGGGTTTATATTGACTCTAATGCATCCAAAATGTAGAAACTTCATTCCATGTCTCTTTGCCTCTGATTGAACTTCTTTTGGATTTATCAAAGAGATGGTTTGGGTAGTATCACAGTTCTGTTGGATAGTACTGACAGATTCTTTGACTACTACTCTGGTCACAGCTTTAAGATGGAACATATTTAGGTCCCGATATACCTTACTGGGAGATATAGAAGGTAATTTCCATGCAGCTTGGGGTTTTATTTCTACTTCTTCTATATCAGCATAATTTAAACTTTGAGATCTATTTAAAGAAAACATTGACTCAAGACTATTTACAGAGTCTGATCCAGAGGTACTACATTCTTCAACATTTTTGACATCTCTGAATGAGACTGACCTAGAATCCATCGTAGTATTAAGATCTTACTATCTTTGCACAGAAAAGAAGGGCTTTAAGTCTTATGTTCTCTCGAAAGAGAATTAGACAGGCTCCTGGCTGTCTGCTCAGGCAAAGACTAGTAATTTCAGAATACAGATTCAGGATTCACAATTTAACACATAGAGAAAGAGAGAGAGTTTATACAGACAAAGCAAATAGCTTTATCAGATCGAGAGAGTCTGATATCATACCCGGGTCAAAAATGAGTGCATGGCTCTGATACCATTTGTAAAGCTTCTCTCCACGAACAACTTTGTCAGGGGCCTCCTCTGTAAGAGAATGAAGCTTGACGTATTATCTGCTTGTCTTCATGCGCAATCTCCCTTCACCATCTGGTCTTCTGATTTCTGCTACTTCCGTCAGAACCAATGTCGTCGGGTTAACCGCTTTACTCTGCTTTAGCTTCCTGAAGCCTACCACTTGAAGTCCATCGAGCCCTTTCAGCAGTTCTATTTGAAGCCTATAACTAGTTTTCGACAAACTTTCATAGCTACAACTGCCCTTAGCGGCCTCCTGCCTAGCGAGACTTACTACCACTGATCCACCGACGCCTTACACCAGACTACCAGCAACCTTAAAAACAGGGTAAGCAACTATAAGCCTTAAGCAGTACCAGGGAACAACGGATGCAAATACAGGCAAATAAATGAAGTCACAATGTGTGCATAATTGAGAGACAATAGACAAGCATCAGAGATGAATAACAAGCGGAATTATTTATATTATCAGAGCATATAGCATGCGGGTATTACAATATCTTTGTGTCTGATGCACATAATACAGACTCTGAGCAGTATGCTCTTTCACTCAACTAACAGACTTGACAGAATGACTCAAAGCTTCGGACATAAGGGAAGCTTAGAAAACTAGACTCACTAAGACTCTCACAAACTTTGGATGATCTGAATGAGCTCTCACCCTTCTCTTATACAAATTTGAGGTGGTAGAGTCATGATGAAGCATCAAACCCGAATAGAATTGTGGTCCTACATGTCGACCACTAAATATTTCTTTATTGATTCAGCAGATGTATTCATGCAGGAATCTTTGACCGAATGAACAACTTTATTTTAAATCACACCGAAAGTAGAGTACTATGATAGATATGTCGTGGTTGTCACGTAGGATTCCCATATCAAATCACCGAAAGTAGATACAATAGTAAATCTGACGAGGTGATCGTGCAAGATTCCCCGACCAGAGTACACACATAACATGAAAAACAATAGAGCATCTTGGAAATGTGGGTCAAACCACACCAAAAGTCGGAGAAGTGCTCCGAGTTTCCAAGATTCTCATTATTGAAAAGATGACTCATATTTCTAGGACAGATTTATTCTCATGTACAAACTGGAGTTGATATCGAAAACCCACGGAACACGGATGACACCACTGTCGGCCATCTAGACATGAATTATTACAAAGTGGAATTTATGGGTAAACCCACGGAAAACCATCATTCAAGAGGATGATCACTGAAATGACAAAAATTGTAAGGATCCCAATGCTGAGTGTAGACTTCTCGGACCAGTTCAGGATCATGATTGTAATTATCTCCTTGATTAAGCAGGAACTTTGTTCGTATAATCCATGGATGTTTTTCTCTGATAAACATCATTTTGTATTCGTCTTCAGAGAACAAATCATAAATAATATCCAGGCTTCAGTTGTAGAAAAGGAACATTCTTCCTATTTTTGTAACATCAGGATTTATGTTGACTGGATTTAAACCAAACTGATGCCACCAATCTGTTAACCATTCTGGTTCATCCCAATATCTGAAAGAATGAGAAAATATTATCATGCAGTAATAGTATTTATACCGGTCAGTCCATAACCAAACATTGAACCACATAGTTTTATACTGCTGATAATCTATATTAAATATTCTTTCAGTTGGATCCCTGTTCGACCAATCTTGGATAGTCCTCATTCTATTTATCTGAAAAGAATGATATGATGGAGTTTCTATCCATCTTCTTGTTTGATGATCATAATACTGTCTATAAACAGTACTTAACCTGCTCAAATCTCCCATCTCAATTAATTTTTCTCTAGAGGTTACAGTGATGGGTTGATGTATTCTACCCAATACATGTTGGGGAGGTAAGACATTAACATGAGTATTCCTGGAGAAGCCAGGTAATCCCAATTCTATCTTTTCAGAATGTCTGAGTTTCCATTCTGGTCGCCAATGCTCTTTGAAAGTTTCCCATGGAGTATTGTCATCCAGACAATGTGTAACAGGAGCATTCCTTTAGTCATCAAATACTTCAACAATTACCAAACTTTTCTGACAATAAGCAAGCTGGATATGAGTTTCAGAAATGAATGGCAATTCTATCCTCTTAGGAGGATTTCCATTGATACTTGGCAGTGTTATAAAATAGCCATCCTTTTGATTTGCACAAATGCATGACCCATGTGGCTCAACTGCTGACAAAAAGGGAGTCCCAAGTATGCAATCAACTAGTATGTCTAAAATTTGGAATTTCATTCCCAATGCATAATCTTCCATGAGTAGGATGCCTCTGGGAACTTCAAACTGAAATGTAGTATCTTTATTTCCTAGCCCAATAGCTGATCCAAAGCTAGGAAGCCAATACTTTGCAGGGATGAGATCCTTGTGCAAAATATTTATATCAGATCCAGTATCTATGAGTGCAGTTAAAGTAAATACCTCTTGATTTATTGCCAACTGGACTCTGACATAATACTTTTGATATTTAACAGGCAGAACTTTCATACCTGTCATTCCCTGCATCTCTGCTGTAGTCTGCTCTAGCAGGACAATTTCAAATGGAGCATCTTCTAAAGGAGGAGGGATTGATTCTAGCCTCTCTTTTATTTCCTTAATTTATTTTCTGGCCCATGAATCAATTCTGAAACCTAGTTCAGAATCTCCTTCCATTCTGCTAATTTTCTCTTTGATTTCATAAACTTCTTTTTTGAGAAGACAAACTTCTTTTGCAAGATCTGTAACAAAGACATTCTGCAGTTTTGATTCTCTATTATACTTCATATAAGTCTTTGTGTTTTTATCAAAAGAAGCATCTAAAAACAGAGGTTGTCTTCTTGAGATTTCAGAGATCCTGCCCTTTTGCTCTGATTTAACAGTTTTTATAAAAGTTTCTAGGAGATGATTTTTCATATCCCCTTCTGGGAGACCTTTTATCTGGGCAAGCATCTGTGCTTCTTGGTCCCTGTATTTGAAAACATACAGAACTTTATTTTCCCCTGAGGTATGGATTCAAAATCAGAATCAGAACTGTTAGAATCATCAGTGTTGCTTTCACAAGAACAGAAATTTGGATTGCTGCAGCTACAATTCTGATTTATAAGAATTTCTTTTTCTGAAGAATATTCAAATTTTGATGTACTGCTAGAATAGCAACATCCTTCTCTAAGTAGATGAATTTCTTCTTTTGGTCTCTGAAGATTGTATGGGCAAGTATTTGTATCATGATTGTTTGCCCCACACCTATTACAATAGGTTTTTATTACTATTTGCTTCCTTGCTTGAGTTTCTTTAGCTTTTTGTTCTGAGACCTTCCCTTTAGATCTCTTGGAAGCTTTGTTATCTGGACAGTCATGAGCATAGTGACCTGTCTTTCCACAAATCCAACAAGTCACACTTTGTTTGGCCTCATGCTTATGAGTTTTGAGCTTGATATCATGAGGCTCAAAATAATGAGTTCTAGGAACATACTTATATCTGGCTTTAAATTTTCTACCCCTCCTCTCCCCTAATATATTTTAGCTTCTTTTTCCTTTTTCTTGCAGGGTTTGTTATATACAAGCCATATTGTTCACAAATAGACTTTTGATTAGGGAGATATGAAGACTTAGAAACAGAGTTTTGCATCTTCATGTTAGTACAGAGACCTAACAGGGATTTGGTGATTAGAGAATAATTTTCTCCCTAAGTATAGAGCTCATACGGGAGCTTGAATATATCTTCCATCTTCAGATATTCAATGAATTTACTAGGAAGAGCTGCCAGATAAACTTGTTTCCATAACAAGTTTTTACTATCTTTAACCTCAAATATCCTCTGTGTCCATTCTTTGTGAAACTGTTCATATTCAGACATTTTTCTGCATTTGGTATTCATAAGAACAATTTCATGCTTGTCAGCAATCTCAGTTTATGTCCCACACCAATGTTCAAGAATCAAAGTGGCGAGGGCACCAATCATATTATTCATAGAGTTTCCATCAGGGTGATAGACAACATCACCTTCTTCATCTTTTAAAACTTTTGCTTCCATTTTTTGAATCATTAAGGGAGAGGAGATAACCTCCCACCATTTACTGAGAGTTCCAGTAAAGCATTGAATGATAGTTTTGCATGCTTCCACTTCAGTTTTACCCTTCATGCACATTATTTTGTAGGAAACATACATTCTATCAATCATCTATCTGATTTGAGCAATCGACAGATTATCTATATTCCATTCTTGGAACCAGTCATCAACAAATGTCTGAGAATCAGGAAGCTTGCCTTTTCCAGCTAGATCATGAGCTGATGGCCTGTGATTGTGATGGGGAATATCTTCATGGGCTGGATTTCTTATGGTTACTAAAGAATGGTGATCCTTTGAGGAGGATACAGGGTTTTCAGGTTCTTTTTCTTCAAGAGGAAAATGAAAAGGAAATTTATTTACAACTTCTTTCTTAGATGGCTTATATACAGGAGAAAGAATAGAAATATGAGATTTTGGCAAGATGAAAGAATTAGGAATGGGCTTATCTGGCTGGTTTGTTTTTCCTTTAATTTCAGTCAAAGATTTACCCATTGCAGAAAAGGCATTACCTAACCCTTCCATGATTTCTTCATGGTTTCTGCTTGACTCTTGGGCTCTGTGAGAGATTTCTACTAAAGCAGAATCCATTTTTTCCTTGACATCAATGACCTTTTCTTGGACTTGATCCACGACTCTGACTATTGTGTTTGTGGATACTTGCAGATCATAGATCTGTTCTTTTCTAGCATAGTCATTGATCACAAAAATGTTAGTAGTCATACCCTTTAAAGCAGTGTTAGTCCAGTTTACTTGTTCTGCTACTGACTGGACTCTCTTGTCAATTCCAAATAACTGGGTGGCTTCTTCAGATAGAAGCAAAGGAATTGCTTTTACTTGTTTAGAACTGTCTTCTAAAACAATCCCTTTGAAAGGTGGAAAGACAGAATTTGATTCAATAATGTTGTCGTCAATACCTTTCCACTTATGTTTTGGTGTAGAAGACTCAGAGCTTTCTCCTACCATTTGTACTAAAGGTTTTTGTTGTAATTTCTTCCATTCAAAGAAAGAAATCCAACTATCTTCTTCAGACACAAAATCTTTCCATTTTTGTGCCAGCCTTAATTTTTCATCATTAGGAGTGGCTGCATTAAATTCTTTGGTCTCAGGATTTGTAAACAAATCCCAGTTAAGCATCTTCTTGATCCATTCTTCTGGAATATATCCTTTCTGGCATCCTTTCATTATAGTATGAAACTTATGTATTTCATCTATGGATGGTCTTTGAATATCAGAGGGTAAGGGATTTGTAAATCTACAGTCTGGGATGACTGTGTCACATTGTTTAGTGTACCCTAACCCATATCTAGGAGTACCAGGGGGTCTCATACCCTTATAGACATCTTTTATTCTAGGATATAGAGATTCAATGGAGGGCATGTAATGGATCATGAAACAGAAAGATTGTTCCGAAGTAGATACAAACGATTCTACAATATTATCTACAGATCAGATATATGCAGAAGAATCCATTCTGTGTATTATGTCCTTACTATCTTTGCACAGAAAAGCAGGGCGTTTAGTCTTATGTTCTCCTTAAAGAGAATTAGACAGGCTCCTGGCCGACTGCTCAGGCAAAGACTAGCAATTTCAGAATACAAATTCAGGATTCACAATTTAACACACAGAGAAAGAAAGAGAGTTTATACAGACAGAGCGAATAGCTTTATCGGATCGAGAGAGTCTGATATCATACCCGGGTCAAAAATTCTCTGATACCATTTGTAAAGCTGCTCTCCACAAACAACTTTGTCAGGGGCCTCCTCTGTAAGAGAATGAAGCTTGACGTATTATCTGCTTGTCTTCATGCGCAATCTCCCTTCATGAGATTTTATTCATGAAGGATTTTGTCAACCATTCTGCCAATAGTTGATCAGGAAGATCGAGTTTGATCAAACGTCGTCTTTGTCTCCACTCATGAATGTGATCGAAGATGTGAGTGGCCTTATTTTTCTTGAAAGAACTTAAAATCTCAGTTCTCGTTTCATAACGGATTGGCAACTTGTAGTGTGTGAGGAAAGCCATGGCTAGGGTATTAAACTCAGTGAAGAAGCCTCGTGGTAATTATATATACCACTTTGTAGCTGAACCCGTAAGAGTTCGTTGGAAGAGTCGTAACCGAATGGAATCATCAATCAAAGAGTTGGACGAACACCAAAGGTGAAAAGTCATGACATGGTTGTTTGGATCTTCTCTTGGTTTACCATCAAATTTTGGAATGTCAAATGGTAGCTTGGCTAGTATAACGGGCCAATGGGGAGAATGCAGGATGGGGTCATTCAAGATTCTAGACAAGTCAGGAAGATCCAAAGTGGCTAAAAAGGGTAACTATCTATTCACATGCAGATACTGGTGACTTTGGGGAGGAAGTCTCGTTGGAATACCAGTAGGACCATAAGCAGTCTTCATGTGAGGTGAAGGTCCTGACAGATTCAGACGTGAATGTGGAGGCATGTAGCCCATAGGGTTGTACTGATTAGGGATGTTCCCCTGGAAAGGGACACTATATTGAATGTTCTAACCCCAAATGGGATTGGAAGAACTGAGATATGATTGGCCCGAACTAGGGGGTATGAAAGAGCTAACTTGAGGTTGTTTCCCCCAGATGATTGTGGATTTCCTTGGATGAGAAGGTTCCAATACTGGGATAACGATCCTGGAATGTTCTGTCCATAAGGTGAGGTAGAACCTCCAAGTGGGGGTGGGGTCCCAATTTGGTTGTGACCTCCAAATGGAGTTTGCCCCCCAGTGTTATATTGTCCTCCAATAGGAATCTAAAAACCGGAAGTGAATGATGGAGTAGAGCCTCCAATAGGATTTGAGCCACTTGGGCCAAATCCTCCCATAAAAGGTGGATAAGACCCTCTGGAAAGGACCTGGGAAGGTGTCCGAATGAAACAGACAACAACATTGTATCTAGGAGGGGTAAAAATTCCAGAAACTTTGGACGGAACTTGGGTAGGAATGGGGATAGAAGTATTTAAAGAATGGTACCCATGAGGAAGAGATGGAACAGGTCTAGACGAAAGTGGTGTATCGATGGGAGCTTGGGTAACCACTATATTCCCAATGGGAATAGTCGTAGCGTTTGGGACCATTATAGAATGGGCCATCTGAAGAGGGATGGTCGAGCTAGGACCAACAGACTGTGTGTCTGAACCCACAAAAAAATAACAAGTTGTGCTATTAAAGTGATCTAGAGGTATCGTATAAGTAGAAAATGTATCAGGTAGTTCAGAAATGACATGTATATCAACACCTGCACCCGAGCCGTAAAGGTCTCGCACTGTAGCCGGGGTTCGAAATATGTTAGTGGTCCAAAAAGGATCGTCACTTTCCGAGCCAGTAAGAGGTCCGACTGGTATTCCAGATGTGTCAACAACAAGTTCTCCAGAGGAATTCAGTCTGAGAATACATCTCTCGTATCAAGGAGGTATTTAGAAAGCGTCTAGAGAATTAGAAACAATTCAATAATTGTCTAGAGAGTCAGTTCTTTCTGCTTGATATGATATATTGTCCTGGACCTCACTCTGTTGAGGAGATCCCTCCAGTGGGTTAGGAAGTAAGGGTTCAGAAACTTCAGGATCTTTCGGAGGTAGTCCTTGCATCCTATGTGAATGGCGTGGAGGGTCAATGTTGGTTGAGCCAAAAATTTTATGGAAAAAATCTATGGCCAACTATGAAAACAAACAACACTTGCTAATAAAATCTAGGAATCAGACCAAGCAAACAAAACCTTTTTATTTCGAAGTCACTAGTTGGTGATGAAATCCAACGTCGTGAAGTCAAGTCAAGAAGGGGCTAGGACAAAGTGGGTGGAAAATTTACATTGACGACCTGCTTAACAGACTTACACCTTGGTGCAAGCTCCCACACATAATAGTGGGTATACCCTCCAAGGAGCCCGAGTGAGTATGGCCAACGTCAATTCCAGGTACCTTGAAGACTTGCCCCTCCATAGTCACTTCGTGTAAGACCCTATGAAGATAGGCAACTAAGGCTACCAAGAACAACAATGATGCTTGGGGAAATAGTCAACAGTCCGATCCACACGCAAAGGTAGGGTATCTAGCCCAAAATCAAATTGAAAGGATTCCACTCATCATTATGGGTATACCTTCAAGCGACCACCATAATATGCACAATATCTACACTGAGATCAACAAATAAGGGTGAGTAACTCTGCCAATCTCAATGCGACCTCAGGTTTGACCCTTGTGTGAGAAGGGCTTCCCAGGACAAAATGTTACAAATGGAATTAAACATTCCCTATCATAAGATGATATTGTATGTTTTGTGCTTTGGAGAGTGTGTCTCATAGCCTATTCCAAAGATCTAGCCTAGCTAATGTTGGTGTAAAAGAGCCCTAGAAAATAAAAGTTGCTAATTGATTTTTAGATTTCACAATGTTTTTTAAAAGTTGTTGTTACTCAAGAGGGAGACAGGAAGGAAACCAATGTTGTGTAGGAACTTGACCCAATAATATGCAAATAGAAATGAATGAGGAAATTTTTCGTTCAATGAACTCTATCTACAACAGGGAGAAGGTGTTTCTGGAATGATGTAAGCTACAAAATATACTTTCTTTTTCTTAAATGGACACCAATGCAAACAACCAAAAAAAAATGCAGTTTCTCAATGTTCTCTTCTTTTGGATGCAATAAACTTTCCTCATACATGATTACTTGAAAGAGTAAGTGACTTTAAATTCTTCCTTCCTAAAACTAGATCAGGGGCATGATGAAGAAAGTACAAGTAATGAAAGAAAAATTATACACTCAACAAGCACCCAAATCAAACTTTCAATAGAGATAAAAGTAAAAAAATGACAAGAAAGTGTACCTTCAAATGTAAATGAAAAATGACTTCCCAATCATCAAGAAGTCCAGAACATGTAATCAATCCAAAACATTGAATCCAATCAAAGACTTTTAATCGAACATGCACTCAGATACACACTCAGAGATTATATCCTTATCGATAAAAAATCAAAGACAAAAACTGGAAAAAGACTAAAAGAGAGGTATTCGATCTCCGAAACCAATCAACAACAAGTTAAACTTCCATAAAACAGTCAAGGGATGGCATAAAATTCCCTCCCAGCTGATTAAAGACAAATTGGGCATCAACAGAGGCTAAAAACCAACTCAAAAAACTTCATAGGCGTCGTCGCAGCCTAATATTACATTACAGTGCGGAAATCAAGAGTTTTTGCAGGCCAGAAACAGATAGGTTGCGGAAAGTCCACACTTAATCAAACAGCTAGGGCACGAAAATTGAAGGTTTCTGCGGACTATGTATGAGGTACAATGTGGAAGTGTTTACAAATCAAGAAATTTTGAGAAGAGGGTAAAGGATCTAAGTGAACTTTCAAATCCAAAGAGTTTGAATGGATCTCCCACAGACCCAGAGACTGATTTCAATTAAAAAGAATAGATTAAAAGAAAATGGCCAACAAAAAACCAAAATCAAGTCATATCCCCAGTGGAGTCACCAATTTTGTTATTGGATAAATCGGTGAATGCGGACATAAACTCATCTCCCTAGATCCACCTGGATCTAAAACAAAACAAGACAGGACATGACGCTTTCCCTAAGTTGCTACCATTGAATTTACTACCAAAGAAGGAATAGATGACATACCTTTAGATTTCACTTCCTTATATCTCTGTCGTCCTTGCTTCACTCCGGTGCTCTTGTGAGATCAGATCTGCAATGACACAAACCAACCAGAGTGAAAGCAACAATTATAGATTCAATGGAAACATAAACATGTGATCAAGGAGTCATGTAATAAAACACTAATGATTTTATGGGAAAGAAACATGTCACCGTATCATATTAAGTAAAAGTGGAAGATACAACCAAATTGCCTTGATGTCACAAGTTCCCTTTAGGCGGTCCTTTGTTCCAACACACACATACACTTGCTCTGAATTTGTATGAAGATGGTCCACAAAATCTTGATGGACAACTAGAGGCCACAAGCATCAGTTGTAACAGGATCCTTTACATAGTCTTCAGCCTATGCTTTCAACAATTCTTTGCTCAATATTGCTTAACCTTTTCCATGAGAAACCCATCACTATATAGGAGAAGGTGGAGTGGTTACAAGGATGAGGATGATCCCACCAAATCAGAGAAGCTAGTAAAACCACAACCATATGGATTCCACCTCACATTCTAGAAGATTCTCCTTCTAGAAACTTCTTCCTTTCCTTAGCTTCAAGCATTGCCGCACCCTGCCTATATGGCAGCATGCGGAAATCCCTCGAGCCAGGCATAGAGCAGCCTGCGGAAATCAAGGATTTCCGCACTGTGTACCACTGTAACCCTGCGGCGCCATTCTAAAAATATGCCTTGTAGGGGAAGAACTTAATCATTTTCCTCATGTAAAAGATTGTTTTGAGAGCCTGAACACATGCCTGTAGAGTCATCATCAGAGTGATCAAAATAATGTGTAACATATAGTCTCTTAGGTAGTTACGGGAGTGAAATTCCACCTAGCTGAGTTAACTAGTCAACTAGTTTTCAGTTAACTGACAGAACAAAGAGTAGTGAGGAGTAGATCAAGGAATCAAGGGTAATGCGCCAGTCTGGTGATGATCCCAATGCAATTGCGCATTATCATGGTGATGATCCCAATGTTGCATGGTGGAAAAACCAATGCAACATCTAAACTCAACTCAACTAGTCAAACTGAAGTTTCAATTGAAAGAGAATATTCTCTGGGTGGAAAATTCTCCCCTAAAATATAAGAGACTAGATAATGAGTAATTATGACTAATAAACAAGGAAAAACCTTAGGAAAAAGAAAACCTAGGTGTGTGTGAAGCAACTCCAACAATATGCACATTTACTTAGTAGTGAATGTGGATAATCTAAAAATCTACGAGCCTTCTATGTTGGATCAAGAAACTGAAGAGCAAGTCCTACCTACCATAGAGGAATTACCACTAGAAACTCATATAGAGTTGGT